>VDFB02259934.1:0-27553 GCA_007258455.2 Sequoia sempervirens
ATAATCTATCCAATAGTGAAAACCACTTTGGTGGCACTTTGGATAAGTACCATGGTAAAAACCTGGTAAATAGGTCTCATGTGTAGTCATTCTTTGCTCCATCATTTACTATCATTCCATCTGATTTTTCACTTCCATCCATAATCCCTTATGCATATTACATTCCATAATAAACCTTGCCTTTCCCATTCATTCATAATAAAGCTTAGTCATCCTTCTCATGTCTTGAGATTTGTTGATGCTTAGCATCCTTTGCTTTTTGTACCTATCCATAATAAACTTTGCCTATTCCCTCCTTCCATAATAAGTTGGTCCTATACCTAACTAGGGGGAATTCTTGGACTTATGTCTCACAGGGGATCTTCAACATGGATCAGAATCAGAAAACTTCAAAAATCTAAAATAATTAGAAAACTTCAAAAATCTAAAATAATCAGAAAAGTTCAAAAATCGAAAAAAATATCAAAAAACATCAAAACTCCAAAAATAGAATTTGTGTCAGTCCAAGTGGTCAAACTAAATTTCCTCTGTAACTTCACGTAGGAAATTCCATCATCAATGAGACCCTAAGGCTTAGGTTAGTCTCTTAGGCTTTGTTATCATAAGTTGTTAGTCCATTGCTATCTGTGTTTCATAATAAACTATCCATGGTCAATGCTTGTCAAACTATGTTGTCTTTGTAGTTTACATAGGCAAGGCCATCATCAATGAGCCCTCGAGGCATTAGGTTGGCCCCTTAGGGTTGGTCATAACAGGGTCACCATCCATTCCAATTTCCATCTCATAATAAATTGTCCCTTGCTAAGGTAGACACTTTGATCAAACACAAAAAAAAATCATTGTATAGAGAATTAAACTTAGAAAATCTTGAAGCAACAGATAAAACTATCCAACTAGTTTCAACCCAAATAGATCAATTGCCTAATCACAAGTACCTAACAACATTAGTGATCCTTATTATCTATCAAACAGTCTTATACAAAATGTTACATCATCAAGATCCAAAGTCTTATTCGACATGTATTTCTGAAACCAGACTTTATCCATGGATCCTATCACTAGTCTTATACAAATTATTGCACTTTTGAAACCAAACACGATGCCTTATACGAGATGTATTATTCTTGAAACCATACACAATCCTATCAAATTTTCTTATATAGGATGTTGCATCATCGATATCCCCGGTCTTATATGACATGCTTTCATTCTTGAAACCAGACACTATCATTATCCAGAATATGATCATACAATTTGGTAAAAGATCTAAATGGTTGTTAACTCTGTTGGTTCAATTTTTCTTATCTTTTTATCCGATTTATATTTGGTCATGTTACTATGTCCCTCAAGGAGGTCTACAAGTGATGAGAGGAGCGATGATGGATCATGACCTGTTTCTCTTTGATTTCTATTTGCGATTTTTCTTGGCAATATGTCTGGGGAAACAAAGTTCCTTGTGTGTGATCGAGGTTCCATTTGGCATAATCAAAATATCCTATGCAAGTTAAAGATCATCTAATGTAGCTTTCTTGCATCAGGACTAACGTGCTTTGTCGTTTCTTTCTCACATATTTTGACAAAGTTCTATGGTTAACAGTTTGTGTCATGGCATTCCTTGTCTTTCATGTGTCTTTCTTTGCAAGGGATAACATATTACACCTTGGTCTATGTCATATCTCGGTGTTCTAAATCTATTGCCATAATAAAAAAATTTGTGATGATAATTATGCAATAAAATAAAAGCTTGATTATGTATTAGCAAGATCTCAAGATAGAAATCCCAATTCATATGTCTCATTTTCATTTTCAATCTCCTTTTTGCACTAACATCCCATCCATTCACCCTCACAATCATCATAATGGTGTGCTGTGACACACAAAAAATAAATGCATCAGTATTATCATCCTACATACATAGTCATATTAGCACATCATAGGCATCATCATCATATACATATTAGGTCATCTGTATTGTATCAAAAAATACAAAATAAAAACATACATAGCATTGTACCAAGTAGAATCATATATCCATTTAAGCATTGCATATCACATGCCATAACATATAGTATCATCCTACATATCCATGGAATAACATCATGTGCATCCATCCATATGTCATAGCATACATAAAAACAAAAGATAGAATCATGTGCATCCATCTATACATCATAAACTTGTATCAACATAAAACATACATCATATATCCATAATATTGCATCATATAGGAAACATTGCATCACATTAATCCATCACATAGAGAAACATACATGTAGAATCATGCACATCATGTATTCACAGCAAAAATCATGCACCTCATATATATATCCAAAAAATAATGTGTCAGAGTATAATATCAAGATGTATCTCAAAAATGGATCTTACAAGCTCGATCAAAAAAATGTGTCCAAATGCATATAAAAGTAGACCTAGCCTATGCTACCTCTTTCACCAGAGGGATTCAATGCTCTATCATTCCTATGCTATGATCCTAAGGGTCTATAATATAGCCTTGATCTCCTCTATGAGACTCCCCCATTGCTTTGTGCCTTGCATGAGTGAGACCTAGTCTAGCTCTGGCTCTAGAAGCTCGGTGCTCTCTAGCACTAGCACTACCAGCTCGTATAAATCCTTGTAGTACTAAGCCTCTCTGTTGGCTCAGTATAGAGTATGTGAAAGATCTACAATGGGCCCACTCACTATCATAATAAACTCAATGCATCACTGTTCAACCCTTTGTGCCCTAATCACTGCCATATCCCTCTTTGTTGTGAGTGTCTACACCTATACCTGACACCGTTGTCATGCTGCCCTGGCCTGAGGCTTACCACAGGCACTTAATTGTTGTCATGTTTCCTTCCTTCCCTCATTTCATTCCATTCCTTCCTTTCTCCATTATTCCATCCCTCCCCTTCCTCCCACCCTTCCTCCATTTCTCCCTCTTGAGACCATTCTTTGTCCTCTAAATTCCTTTCATGAGATCCTCATTGTCCTTTCCCTCTTCCTTATCCATCTCATCATCCAGTCCACCTCCCCCTCCATCCATCTCCATGTTCTCCACCACCATATTTTCCATCTCCATCCCCTCCATCTTTGCCACCTCCTCACCCTCACCCTCACCCTTACAGTCTTCCATGTGGTCCCCTTTCTAACCTCTCCACCAATGCCAACTAGTTTGGAATAGTAAATGGCATAGGCCTATGTACAACCCACCATGCATTGTACTCTAGAGTGGTACCTTCATTGGACACATTGGTTGTTCCACCCTACTAAACATGATGTAGCCTTGTGATCTCTTGTATAGCCACCTAAAAATTGATCATAGGACCCCATTGTGGGACCTCTCGTGCAGATTTTGCATACTCTGTTACACCCACCGAGACATCCTTTCACCCTCCAAACTGCCAAAGAACCCTCTCTGGTAAGTGTCACTTGATAATGTGTTGCATCAATATTGTTTGGCCAATCAGGTACCTTGTGTGTCGATAATAGGTCAATTTATCTACATCATCATCCCAAGATACACAATCCCTATAAGGTCTCTATGTGAATCCATCCAACAAGTCAATAGCATGTCACCAATATCCAACATCCCCGACTCATATCTGAGTCATGACTCCATAAATATAGAGATAAGGTAAGCCTGGAGCCAAGTATCTATCAACTGGTGGTTTGAATATTGTAATATACTCCCATGCCCACACCATGATTAGTGTCATCCCATAGTTAATAGACTATGCATCCCTATATACCACATCATGAAGCTGAAAGTATAACATAGCTAACAAGCAGGGCCCCCAAGCATAAACTATGGCACTCTCCATCATCCCCTCAAGCATCTCACCCAACCCCACTGGAAATCCATGGCCTTGTCGATCTAGGATGACCACACCCCCAATAATTGTGAACATTACTACAATCAATTAGTGGTATCTTTCTACCAGGGTGGCGTACGTGATCTCATAATCCTTGACTCCAAGCTCCACCAAATCTAGGTCTCAAACACTCTTTGAATAGCCACCAATCTGCACTCTGCGCTCTGGGCCATAGACCACTCGCTCCCCATGAATAGGAAGTTGTAAGATCCATCATACATCCTCCAACATTATTGTCACCTCACCAATTGGTAGGTGGAAGGAACTCATCTCTAAGTACCATCTCTCTACAAGCATTGTTAGCAAACCCTTGTTAGCCCGCACAATGGTAACAAAGGTCACATGGTAAATTCCAAGTGCAGTTAGTGTATCCCACTCCTTTATATTAAGATGCTCTTGAAGCATAAAGGATGTCGGTTGGCTCTCTCATGTATAGATCGATGCATGTCTCACCTACATTCATGAAAAGCACATCATGTTAATCACGACACCTGTATTATCCTATTTGTCCTATTGCATATTCAAAATTAGGAAAACGTTGCTCAAATGAATCTATCATCCAAATACATCTCACTATCATTTATATGCATCATACTTCACAATTGTGTTGAATTTAACCAATGCGCTAGAACAGTCTTTCTATGTGCTGGAAAACTCTATGTGCTAGAGAAATTCATCAATGCGCCAAAATAGAGTTCCAATGCGCCGAAGTATCCAATACGCCATTTCATTTGATCAATGCACTGGAACAGAGTCCCGATGAGCCAATTCACCTATGTGCTACATCATTGCATTGATGTGCTAAACCAATTCCTCTAAGTGCTAAATGTACCTATGCGCTAAAATAGTTCATGAATGCGCTAATTCATTTATCCTATGTGCTAAAATAGTTCATGAATGCGCTACTTCGGGTCACCTATGCACTAATTCATTTATCCTATGTGTTAAATCGCTAACCCTAAGCGCTACTTTATTCTATGTGCCATTATTGCGACCCTATGCACTAAAATAACAAAATATTATTCAAACGAGAAAAAAGAGCAAGAAAATACAATGCACAAATAATGAGGCAATTTTTGGGGTACATACCGGAGGACCGTACACCATTGGGTGGTTGTGATGCCTGACCCGCTCAAACTAGTGTTTCTAGTAAGGGATCACCATTCTGCTCCAAATTGCTAAATTGCTAATCACTCTCAAGTTTTAAAAATCACAAATGCTCAAATGAACTTCTAATCCAACTTTTTAACCTTTTTAAGGTTAATTAAGTGGCATTTTTATGGGGTTGTTTTATTTTATTTTCAAAGGGGCTTTAATTCATCAAATCATCACCAAGTGATTTTAACATCATTTTTCAGGAGATAAATCATTTCTAAAACATAAAATTTTGAGATCATCATCAAATCATCGAAAAATCATCAAAATTTTCAAAAATTCCAAAAAATCCTAAAAATTCACTGATTTATCTCCTAAGGGGGCATATATCCGTCATCACCTAAAAATCAGCATCTAGGGCATTGAAAAAAAAATTGTCGACATCAATATCAAATTTTTCTTTGAAGCAATGTGTAAAAACATTACTTCAAAGAGGGGCAAAATGTATAAACCTAAAATCGGTCAAGACATTTAATTAATTAAATACTAGTTATTTAATTAATATTTCATCTACTTATAAATAAATTTTCAATTTATTTATATAGTTCATATCTTCTAATTCTCCAAATCTAAAATCACATTCCTCTAATTTAATTAAATAAACAAATTTCTATAGTTTGGTTTATTTAACTAATTTTCACTAATCCCAAATTTGGAATTCAAGCACATGTCTACAACTTTTCATGTCACCTCACCAAAGTCACATGAAATTAAATAATTCTCTTCAACAAACTTTGAACACATGGTCTTTTTCTCACACACTTGAGTCCTTCATCCATTTGGCATGTTCTCTTTGGTCAAGGGAAAATCCTTCTTGATTCTCTCCATCTCCACCGTTCATCCCTCATGTTTGAATCTGGACCGTCGATCGCTGCCACATCATAAGATGCTTGGAAAATCCTATAAATAAAACCATTTTCCACAGTATTTTGCATCCCACATTTGAGTAGAGTTATTATGCAGGAATAGCTTTGGAGCATTGGAGCATTTGGAGTTTATAGATAGCATTGTTTAGCATTTTAACAAGTTTTCATTGTAACATCATGTTAACTTAGAATCATATTTTTCTTTATGGTTGCATTTTATTTCATGCTTTTCTTTATAGTTACATTTTAGTTCATCATATCAATGGTTATTTGAGCATATGCAGAATCATTTTAACTTCTTATCACAACATTTGTATCACATAGTTTAGCAACATTATCCATTTATTGATATCTCCATTATCATAGCATCATGGCTTTCATCACATAGTTTCATGTAGGAACTTAGATTTCTTGCATTTAGAACAGCATCTCATTTCTCAAGTTGTCATTTTAACAACCATAGTGCACATACAAAATCTGAGAGCCAATATGGTTTAATAAATCCCTGAGAATAGAGAACAATGGAATGTTTCTAAAGATTTGTTTTGTTTTCATTTAATTATTTTATGATTCAAATATTTAATATAATACATCTCATTCATGTTTTTGTTGATTTGCTAACTCTCCCACATTTCACACACATAAATTGGCACCCATTGTGGGGCCAGGCCCCATTTTTAACATTTTTTTGGAAAAAAAAATTTAAACAGGCTGGACGTGACGTTTTAGTGCGACCGTGAGTTCTTTTAGCGCATACGAAAAATCTTTCGGTGCATACAACTTCTGTTTTGGAACATATGAAAAATCTTTCAGTGCATCTGGGGTCTGTTACGATGCATACGACATTTCTTTCAGCATAGCCAGCAAATGTTTTAGTGCATTCAAGGAGTCTTTCAGTCAATACTTTAGTGCATTCATCACTTCTTTTAGCGCATTCGTCGGTACTTTTAGCGCATACATGATTTCTTTTAGCGTATACAGTAGTTGTTTTAGTGCATTGGAATGATATTTTAGCACATTGGATGATTTTTTAGAGCATCTATTTAAACTTGCAAAATTTTAAAAACCCGAGAATTAATTAGTGTTTTCTGCTTGTAGGTGGATGATATGCCGGTCAAATACAAATTTATCAAACTACTGATGATTTATGCAGGGGCTGGAGTTATTTAATGCTTTCTTTTGATAAATATAGGCATCTAGATTAATTAGAAGGATAAAGAACACCATGTCTTTCGTGCTTGATGGATGGTAGGCATATGCTCTCCCCTTAACTGGGTGACCAAAAAGCTAGACCCATTCATTTTTATTTTTCTTTATCCAAAGGTTAGAGGGCCTGCCTTGTGGGAAAAATTAATCATCCAAGGGAACGACCCAACTGATAACACGCAAAAGCCAAGCGACTTCCAACTGGGATATAAATGTGGGTACTTAAGGAAAGTTCAAGTATCATGAGGATTGTTCTGACAAGAAGGGCAGCAATGGTCTCTTACCGAATGGATGATCCCTCATGAATGGAATGCCTATACTAGAACCCTTTGTTATAGCAAGGCCAAAATCCTTATTCTATTTACTGGCACAAGAACAGTCATTCTGAAGTCGTCCCACATTTTTGCGGCTTTTAGTAGAAATGAGAAGTATGCCATGGGAGATTCATGGGTATTGATACTTGGCAACCCCGAGAAGTGATTGTCATGGAGGGGAGCCAGTGGGATCAAGCATCTAATCATCCGCTAAAATTAGGTGTAGCTAGAGTAAAATCCAAGTGGGAATCCAGTGATTGTCCTACACAGCCTTAAGTTGTACATGTTTGATGTGTTTTACCAATGTGTTTTAAAAAAAAATTCAAACAAAACATAACACGATGGAAGTGAAAACCTTGATTCAAAAATCATGCATTTGAACACTTGATTCTTGCAACTTACAAGCTAGAAACCAATAAAAATCCATTGTTCAACAAATTACACCTTGGTAACATTCAGATTCATGGATTAAAAACAAGACAGACTCTCAAAAACATTCAAATTTTCTAGAATAGCACATTTTTCCTCTGTTCCAACGCATCCAATCAATGTTATAGCGTGTTTGTGCAGTCTTTTAGCTCATAGACTCTCTATTTTAGCGCATATAGGAATTTTTATAGTGCATCTGTGCAATCTTATAGCGCATCCATCTTCTGTTATAGCACATACACAGCATATTTTAGTGCATTGACTCTCTATTTTAGCACATTTAGGTAATAATATAGTGCATTTGTGCAATTTTTTGGTGCATCCATCCTCTATTTTAGCACATCTTTCAAATATTTTAGTGCATCCAGGCTCTTTTTTAGTGCATCCATTAAATGCAAAACCCGAGAGTTAAATTTATCCCCTATTTCATAGTTTGAGCCAAAATTCATAATCTTTTTCAATCCAGAATCATTCCTCAAATACCATAGAGTTTAAACTTGTTAACACTAACCTCTACAAGTGGAATTATCCCATCTAAACCTAGATCTAAACATCAAAGTTCCTAAATCATCAAACTTATCATATCTTTGATTGCTAAGCCTAGTTTCATCATCAGGATTTATCATCCTTTCATCATGAAACAAAGTTGTACAATCAAATCAAACTTTGTGTCATCAATATAATTTGTCATTCTATTGGACTTAGTTGTAATCCTTGGAACTATTCCAAACAAAGATCAAATTTTAGTCAAAATATAACACTTGTATGCCCGTCCAAACAAAGTTACAAAAGCAGAAGCTCAAGGAAAAAGAACTGGAAACACAAAACATTGAAACGCAAAACATTGGAGCTCAAAGAATTGAAACTCCAAACATTAAAACTCAAAATAGTGAAATGCAAAACACCATGGCTAAAGCTAAAGAGAATCCTTTCCATGGAATGCACAATAATGAAGGGGAAGAGATAACTGAGGAAGATATCCAAAATGTTGAACAAGATCCAAATTTCCACAAGTGTTTAGAAAATATTTTTGAAAGAAATGGGGAAAAATACCTCCTAATGTTGGCTAAACAAGGTGTCAAATTTCCTGATGACTTTGATGTTAACCAATTGAAAGCACCTCCCAAAATTCTTGAAAATGATCTGGAACAAGTGGTTGCCCTAACTCATCAAATGAAGAACCTTCAACAAAAAATTCTTGATATGTAAAGGGGAACATCAAAATGATACTTGATCCAAGACATTTGTCCATATCCTTTTGATCAAGATATCCACACAATCCCTTTTCCCAAACATTGCAAATTCCCAAAGTATGAAAAATACAATGGTAAAACCGATCCAATAGATCATGTGAGGGAATTTAGAACCATGAGTCTTGAATTTTCTCAAGAAGAAACTTATTTGATGAGGTTATTCCCATGAAGTGTGGGTGGAAAATTCCTTGAATGGTTTTCCAAACTCGCACCACCAATTAGAACCTTTGAAGAATTGGTTAAAAATTTCATCACCCAATATTCTTATAACATCCAACATGATATAACAATGAAGGACCTTTACAACTTGAAACAGAAAAAGGGTGAATCGTTCCTCACTTTTCTACAAAAATGGAGAAGGTTATTTGCAAGGTATTCTCATCCCATACCTAAAAAAGAAAAGATGGAAATCTTTATTGATAACCTAAATGACGATATGAGATACATGTTGGAATTGCAATGTCCACCCACCTTCAAAAAATTGATTGAAAATGGGATTAAAATTGAAGAACCTTTGGTCAAAAGAGGAGTCATAAAACTTTACAATGAAAACAACACAGAAAACCCCTCTAATAACTACAACAGCAGTGACAAACTCAAGTTTTGGCAATGAAACAAGAATGTGGGTAACAACAATGGCATAGCTGAAAACCAAAATGAAAAACATGTAATCAACTTGACAGCAGGTGCCACCAAAACTAATCAGAACAACAATCCACCCAACAACCAAAATTTCAACTGAAGCAACAATCAAGGTAATGTTGGATCTAGAACACCATCATATCGAACGTCCTCAAATAGAAGAAGGTTCACACCTTTGGGACAATCATCAGAATCAGCATTAAAGGAACTTCTTAAAGCTAAATTCATAACATTACCAGAGGCAAGAAATTGGGAGCCACAAGTTAAGCCTCCATGGTGGAATGATGCACATTTATGTGACTTTCATCGAAACAAAGGGCATAAAACTAGTGACTGCATGCAATTGAAGCACTTGATACAAGACTTGATTGACAACAAGACGATATTTGTAAGACTCCAAACAAACAATGATCATGGAGTGTTCAAGAACTCTCTACCCAACTATGAGAAGGGGGAGTCTGCATCATCAAATACCAAGGGAAAAAATGTAAACTATATTTATGACACTACCATTCATTGTGTTGAGGTGGTTGAACATCAAACCAAAGACATTGAAATCAGGAACCAAAGAAACATTGCTACAACTGAAAATCATCACCACGATATCAACACTGCCTCACATCAAATCAATGACCTTGTGCCAATAAATTTGATCACCAACATTGCTGCAAATGACAAAAAAATCAATGTCATTAAAATCAAAGCAAAACAAAACAATTCACTAATCAATGCAATCACAAGAGGACAAGCCAAGCTAACATTGAAAGGAGCTACCCCTTCCATGTCCAAAGCAACTACTGTTGTCCCTACAACTCAATATAACATCGTTGATCAGTTGCAGAAGATACCCACTCAAATATCCATATTAGATCTTCTCAATATTTCACCAATGCATAAAGAAATCTTAGAACAATCTCTAGTCGCCACCACGGTACCAAACAATCTGGAAGTTTTCCAATTTTAGACTATGGTGGGACATTTGACTGCACTGCACTGCTTATCATTTTTTGAACACGATGATGTATATATCACCCATCCACAAAACACTTCTCTCCATATTGAGGTCTTAATCCACAAACATCGTGTTAAACGTGTTCTAATAGATGGAGGAGCTTGCTTAAATATCTACACTCTAAAACTTGTTCGTGCACTCGGATATTTTAAAAATGTTATTGATCCTAGAAGGAAAATCACAATTTTATTATATGATGATGAAGAAAGATCCTCCCAAGGATTAATTGTCTTACCAATTCAAGTAGGACTAGTTGTCAAAGATATAGTATGCCAAGTGTTGGACAAAGAATTGACATACAACATACTCTTGGGATGTTCGTGGATCCATGAGATGCAAGTTGTACCATCGACATATCGCCAGTGTTTGAAATTTCCTTTTAACAGACAAGAGATCACTATTGCTACTGATTCCAACAACCCCCAATACTGCAACACACTCAGAACAACCCAAGACACTTTTGTACCACACAACAAGGAAGCAATGACTCCTAGTTCATCCAACAGTGAAAAATAACTAAATGCCTTTTCAAAGTGGGTGGCGAAAAAGGACCAATCAAAAGATAAGGGAATCAGTGATTCTACTCCATCGAATCATGAAAGTCAACTCAATGCCTTATCAAGATAGGTTGAAAAGATCCAATTGAAATACAAAGGCATGGGGGAATACTCATTTGATCAATCATTATGTTTATCACAACTTTCATCTTCTCATAAGTCATATGGATAGCCATCAACATCAAGACAACAATCATCACAAACAACAACCCTCTTTGATGGAAAATTTGTAAGAGTAGGCACCTTAGTGGATGAATCAGGAGACAAGGAGGTTTTGAATTGTTTGTACAAGGATGAAGAACAATCACAGGTATCCACTTCAAATGTACTAACAGAGTAGTATGGCAAAGGCAACACAATCTTGGAAAAGATGGGATATGAGGGAAAAGGTCCTATGGGTAAAAGAAAGGAAGGAATTATAGAACCAATATAGCCCATCACAATGAATTCTAAGGACAAGATGGGACTATGATACAGGGAAGAAGCGAAAGAAGAAACTAGACAGCAAGTTGTCGAGAGAATCCTTCAATTGAGAGATAGTTCTGAAACGAACTCTAATGAATATGAATGGGATTCCCTCTTTGAAGATTCTTGTCATGATAAGGAGATTGATGTGGTACAAAATTATACACCAACACGTACAGAGGGACAGAGCTTAAGTTATCAACCACTTGAATTTGGATCACAGACTATTGATGACTCAAGTGAAGACAATCATTCTTCTAGCGAGATAGATACTTCAGAAGAGAGTAACATCTTAGACCTTGATGACATTGCCATCATGATGTTTAACCCTTCTAACCTTAGCCAATCTGATGATTACATGCCATTAGTACACCTCGAATTGATTGATTGGGACCAATCTAAGTTGTTTGATCTACCCACCTTTCTGAATGATGATGCCATCGTTAACTTCATCTATTCTGATAACCCTAAAACATGTTCCATCATTGAATCTCTTAACGAAACTTCAAACAAGGGGAGTGCCAAATCTTCCAACTACAAAATGAATACCAAAAGTAGATCTAATGGTGAAAACCATTTAATGGCACTATTAGATCTAGAAAAAGTAAAAACAAAGAGTGTATCTCAAGGTGAAAACCTCTCCAACGCACCGAGAGATGGAAGATTTGACACTCTCCCTGAGCACTATCAGGAGAGATCGTCAGTTTTGATTGAGCCTACACAGTCTATCAATGTTGGCACAAATGAAATAGTGAAGACCTTGCACCTCGCGACATCCATGACAAAGGAGGAAAAACCCAGTTTCACTAAATTATTTGAAGAAAGGAAGATCAACTTTTCTTGGTCTTATGCTAACATGCCAGGCATAGATCCAGAACTCATCATGCATCATTTATCACTACCACCTGGCGTAAAACCAGTAAAGAAAAAGTTGATAAAAATGCACCCTCATATCGCCCTCTTGGTAAAAGTCGAATTAAAGAAGCTATTGGACGTGGGATTTATCAGACCTATTTACTATGCTGAGTGGATATCAAATATTGTGCCAGTCTCGAAACCAAACAAAAGCATCAAGAGATGTACAGACTTTAGGGATCTTAACAAGGCTTTCCCAAAAGATGATTTTCCTCTACCTAACATCGATATCATCATAGACTTGACTGTGGGACATGAAATGTTATCACTTATAGATGGCTTTTCAGGGTATAATCAGATAAAGACAACACCTAAAGATCAAGACAAAATAGCCTTCACATGTCCTTGGGGCACTTTCTGTTGGAATGTAATGCCTTTTGGGTTGAAAAATGTTGGAGCCACATATCAAAGAGCAATGACCACCATATTCCATGACATGAAGCACACTTTTATGGAAGACTATGTAGATGACTTATTGGTGAAATCATTCACTAGAGAGGGACATCTAGAAATTTTAGACAAGATCTTCACTAGACTGGAGAAATTCAATGTGAGGTTGAACCCCAAGAAATGTGTATTCGGTGTAACATCAGCTAAGCTTTTCGTGTATATTGTATCGGCTAAAGGCATTGAGGTGGATCTTGCAAAGGTTAAATTCATCATGGAGATGCCTCCTCCCAAAAATATCAACCAGCTCAGATCATTACAGGGACGATTTCAATCCACCAGGAGATTCATCGCGCAACTGGCTAACAAAACTCACCCTTTCAACCACTTATTACACAAAAACGTCTCTTTCAAGTGGGATGAGAAATGTGAAACCACCTTCAATCAACTCAAGCAATATCCAATGTCACCACCAATACTAGTACCACCAACCAAAGGAAAGCAATTAATACTTTACATTGCAACAATTGAGATATCTTTGGGAGCTTTATTGGCACAGGAACATTCTGCAGGAAAGGAAAGGGAAATCTATTATATTAGTAGGACCTTGAATGGCTATGAGATCAACTACACCTTTATTGAGAAAGCCTATTTGGCGGTAGTATTTGCTACCCAACAACTCAGACATTACATGTTGACTCACACTATCAAACTCATCACTAAATTTGATCCATTAAAGTATCTACTCAACAAATTTTCCCTAACAGGAAGACTAGCTAAATGGGTCATGACATTGAGTGAGTTTGACATCCAGTACGTGGACAGAAAATCCATCAAGGGTCAATCCATAGCAGATCAACTAGTTGAACCACCATTGCAAGACAATCATCCAATGAACATTGAATTTCCAGATGTGGATATCCTTACAGTATCTACACAACAATGGATGTTGTACTTTGATGGCTCTTATACACAACATGGATCAGGCACGAGAATCTTGTTTATCTTGCCACAAGAACATACCATTCCCAATTCCTACAGACTGATGTTTCCTTGCACCAACAACACAGCTGAATATGAAGCATTGATCATTGGAATCAAAGTAGCAGTCGAGTGGAAGATCGCAGAGTTACATGTCTATGGTGATTCTCAGTTAGTCATTAACTAGGTGAACAATGATTACCAAACAAAAGATGAAAAATTAATGCCCTACAAAATAATGGTTGATGACTTCAAAAAGTAGTTTGTCGAGATAAAATTTGAGCAAATTCTTAGAGGCGACAACAAAGTTGTTGATTCCATGGCTACCATTGCTTCTCTCTTACAGATTCTTGAAAACCGAGCTCATTATGAGTTCATGGTGGAACAATTGTTCAACCCATCCTATGACAATGCCAAAGCCCAAGTCATCTACCATCTAACTGAGGTTGACGCTTCTACCTACGGGAAAATCTACACCTATCTGAAAGACAATACCCTCCCACTCGATTTATCCTGGAACCAAAAGTGAAATTTCATCCAACAAGCAGCTTGACACACCCTAATAGCTGATGTGCTTTATGGGCGAGGTCTTGATGGTACTCTCCTTTGATGTCTAGAATGCAACAAAGCTGAAATTTCTTTACGTGAGGTCTATGATAGTATCTGTGGCACACATTCAAGTGGCCTAACTTTAGCTAAGAAACTCCTACATTTGGGGTATTATTGACCAAATATAGAGGAGTCATTCCAATATGTCAAAAGGTGCACAAAATGTCAAATCCGTGGAAACTTGATACATGCACCGGCACAAGAGTTGCAACCTTTCGCATCAACCTAGTCTTTTTGTAAGTGGGGATTAGACCTTGTGGGAAATATTTATCCATCTTCATCCAACAGACACAAGTTTATCATCACAGCCATGGAGTACTTCACAAAGTGTACTAAATTGGTTCCCCTAAACACCATCACAGGAAAGCAAATCTCATCATTCATCCTGAATTATATCATCTATTAGTATGGCATCCCTCAATCCATTATCATGAATAACGGCAAACCCTTCAAGAATCAGGATGTCCAAGAACTCTGTGAGAGGTTCCATATACAACATCAATTTTTGACACCCTACTATCCCCAAGGAAACGGCCAAGCAGAGGCCTCAAACAAGACTATCCTAAAAATCTTGAAGAAAACTGTCAATGAGGTCAGACGTGATTGGCATGTTCAATTGAACCCTACTTTGTGGGATTAAAAAACTAGTATTTGTACCCTGACAGGAGCCACACCCTATGCTTTAGTCTATGGAGCAGAGGCTATTCTACCTATTGAGGTTGAACTACCATCACTATGTGTGTCACTAAAAGGGATCATTTTAGATGAGGATTACAAAGTGCCTAGGTTACAGGAATTGGAACTATTGGATGAGCGTTGTCAACAAGCAGTTGATCACTTGAAATCATATCAACAAAGGATATCTAGAAGTTACAATCACAGAGTAAATCCTAGAACATTTCAGGTGGGTGACTTATTCCTGAAAGAGAACCCCCATAACCAACAAGATTGAGAAAAGAAGGGGAAATTTGAACCAAACTGGCTAGGTCCCTTTGTCATTGTATCGGTCTTCGGATTAGGAGCATAGCAGTTGTCCACACCAAAAGGGTATTTTTTTTATGAACCCCTCAATAGCCTGCATCTCAAAAAGTTCTACACCTGAGTCATCCAGTGCATCGAAAAAAGTCCTAAAAAAATACAAAAACATCATAAAATGTCCTGAAAAAATGGTTGCCTTGATGAAAACCTAGAAAATAGGCATCTTGTTAACAACAAAAAAAATCAGAAAAAGAGAAAAATACAAAAAAAAGTGAAAAAAAAAAAAAATCTGAAAATCTGAAAAAGTGCAATAAAAACAAGTAGTGAAAACCTGGAAACAGGCGCTATTTTTGATAGGTTATCTTTTCCATCTATTTGAGCATGTCAACCATTTTCTTTCGCCATTCACTTTCACTACCAATCTGCCTATCATTTGAAAGCATCATGTACATATCCTGGCATTGTGGTCGTGTCTCACTCTAGACCGGAGGCAAAATCCTGAACTCACTGGGGGCAATAAAATTTGAGCTTAAACCAACAGACAAATGGCAGTAGTACAACACAACCCAAAGCAATGATCATAGTGCAACTCAACATTGAACATCAATCACACAAACATGAACACATTAACCATCCAAATCCAACAGCCAAATCAATCAAACCAAAAACAAACTTCAAATGGATGATGTTCTTCTGAATCACAGCTTTATCACTGTGGTATGAAGGTTCAACTGTTGAACTTTTATTTTTGATATCATATCTATGGAGCACCTTGATGACGTATCGGACTAGAGGAGCTAGGAAGGAGTATGATTTTTCTTTGTCTGCTATTTGTGACTTGATCATTATTATTGTGCAAATTATTACGGGATGTGCTCTACAAAGTATCACTAATGATATTCTAAATTTGCATAGGAAAATAGTTAACTCTTGTCTATTTATGCAAGCAATACTCAGGTCATCTCGATTTAATTATACCTAGATGCTTGTGTTAACTTGCAATATCAAAAATCATGAAAGTAGTAGTCACGTCATCATGGTCTAAATATACCATCGATGTTTGTACTCACTTTCAACATTTTAAAGGCTCACTGATGATAAAAAGCATGAAAAATTAGTTGTTATGAATGACAACATCTGCATATTAGATCTGCATGGTTAGGTTAGATTTCATCCATGTTAGTTTGCATCTATATCTATGGGATTTCCAAAGCTGCAACAACTTCACAAGGAAGTTATCTCTCTTATCAATGGATGGAATACATTTGATATTAACAAAAAACACATCATCTTCATATAGAAAACACATCAGTTGCATCATCATTTGCATGCATTAGAAATCATTCTCATATCATTCATCCATCTATGCATTACATCATGATATTTGCATTACAAACCACAAAAAGACATGCATCGCATCTCATTTACATAATCAAAATTATTGCATATAGTTGCATTGAGAAAGTGGTCCACTAAGCTTAAATGAGTGAGTCTCTTCAGATTTCCAAGAGAGTTGGGAAATATGTCAAGTTCTATGAAGCTTAACTTAACAAATAATCAACTAATGGCAACCTTCCCATAGCTCTTGGAAGTTGGATAGATTCACTCATTTAAGCTTAAGACCCTAGAGGTTTTGAAGTCTTGCAAACTCAGTTAAGCATAATCATTTACATCACATAATCACAATTTATCCTACATATTATAAAAACATCATCCATATATCATCCCATCATCATTACATCCATACATAATCAGTATAAACATCACATATCATCACACATCATTTACATAATTGAAATCCATCTCACATAGCATAAACCATACAGAATCATGCATTATCATATCATTACATAATTGTCATAATCACCATGATCATCATCATATAAACATCATAACCACAAAGAACTATAAATCACCATACATCCATTCATTGCATCATTCATTTTCATTAGAAAAGTACAAAAACAAAAATAAATGCATCACATTTCATTGGCATAATAGGATCCATCACATACATCATCTCGGAATTATTCATAAAGCATCATAAAATAATAACACATCAGTTGCATCATCATTTGCATCCATAACATATCATATCATCATCATATGGAACATCACATAGCACATATAATAGAAATCAAATGCATCCATCATAATCATCATGATCCATCATCATCAAATAGAACTTAAATGCATCCATCAAAATTATCATGATCATCATCATAAAACATAAATCAAATGCATCTGTCATAAACATCATGATCATCATCATATAAACATCATATAGACACATAGATCATAATCATCGTTGCATGTCATATAACCTCAAAATAATAATGTCTAAGTGTACAAGGATATCCAAGGGTATAAAGAGATATATCAATATCAAAAATGGCAATGTATCATAATGTCCAAAATCAAAAGGTACATCATCAATGTCTCAAATACATTAGTGTATACATGTCCAAAGTACATCAAAAAATTAGAAATCGGAGCTATGTCATACCCCCCCAAGACGGTGTTGGCATCACATGACTAGGGCCTCCCCCACCTGACAGACCAATACCTCCACCTAACGGACCTACACTAGGATCTCTCCTATCTCGAGGAAGTGGCTATGTAACACCCATGCTCGTGGTTTGAGATCGGGACCTCCCTAACCAAGACTGTGCAAAACTCTCCAGCCACTCGAGAGGAACTGCACCATGATATCGAACTCTGTAGAACTCAGCCTCCTGAGCAGTACAACATACCTCCCTAAAATAGTCTGATGAACCGGCAGCCACTGCAACCTGTTGTAATCTCTCGATAACACCCGCAACCTGCTCCACCCGTTGTCTTAGGTTTTCTCTCTCAGCAGTCAGTGTGGCAATCTTTGCCTACATCTATACATGTCCCTGACCCTAGGCCTGTACCTATGCGAGTTGGGCATGTACCTGTTGGGCCTGATGTCTTGCAGCATCCCTCTCAGTCGTCAATGTTTGGATATATCCCTATGCCTGTGTGAGAAAAACTTGTACCTGCTCTAGCTGACCCTACAGTGTATGAACCTACACCTGTAAAGCAGCTATCTATGTCTACTATTGTTGCGATGGTAGTCCAATCTCCACGCACTACTGAGATGGGGCAACTAATGATCACCTCTTGCGAGGCACTCTCAACTCTCCAACATCGATACTTGGCCCTCCTCCACCCTCATATGCTCCCCCAGCACCCCCATCATCATCTCTTCCTCCTCCATCTCCATCACCATCCCCGTCATCACTGCTATCTGACTCCTCTGAATCCTCCTCCTCCTCTCCTCTCTACCGCCTCTCCCCATGACCTCCTACTCCCTCCTCCTCTAGCAATGGTGTTGGCTCATTTGGAATGGTAATCAATGGGAAAGGATGCAAGAATATGTATTGTGCATACTCCTTTGATATCAGCGCATCGGTGATCTCTAGATGCACCTCCCAAATGATGGCATGTAATCCCTAGAAGTGTTGCATAGCTACATCATAAGACAAAATCAGTCTCCACTCTGTAGCATCCTATCGTCACTGTGCATAATGTCCCACGCCCTAGGGCATACCCTGCACTTGGCCATACTACCTCAGTACTCTCAGCAGCATGAATCTCTCAATAATGAATCATGTACGGCCAATCAGGTAGATCAATTGACACAAAAACGGCATCTCAGTGTCGTCCTCTAGCCACTGCTCACAATCAAGATAAGGTCACCATACCACTGACTCTAAATCATCCAGTGTCCTCTAGTACTCTAGTTTTCCTAGCCTAGGCTGAGCAAGTCTATCGGCATAAATATGTACATATGGCCTCATGGCAGGTCACTGTCTGTCTCCAACTGGTCAACTGACTGTTATATGCTCTCAAGCCCAAACTTGAAGCAATGTGACCCCCGCTGATAAACTGGCCCCTCGAAGGTAGACCACCTAGTGCAGATCATGGAACAGATGCATGAGCATTGAGCATCCCCAGGTGTATCTAGTTCCCTAAGCAATCATGCTCTCAATAATCTGCCCCCATCCAACTAATAGTCCCTTTGACCTGCTATCAAGACAAAGGAACTCTCCAATAAATCTGGAAAGAATAGAAGGCAAAGTGGCATAAGCATCAACCATATCCCTCCAGGGAATCTCATAGCTGCATATATGCCCATCCTCAAACACTCTATGCAATGCATCAGTCCCACCCTACTCCTATGAATCATATAGTACCAGCTCTCCTACCATAGGTATCCGAAGAATTTGATATATGTCCTTTGAGCTAACAGTGACCTCACCAGTGGGAAAATGAAAGGTGTTATGCTCATTGTGCCACCTCTCTACTAAGGTGGTCAACAAACCCTTTTTTATCCTAATCTAGGGCATATCAATCAAGGATGACAAGCCGCATCGTGCAATCACGGCTACATCAAGCGGCATAAGGTGTGGAATCAAATCCCACATCCTGGGAAAATGCTCTTTAATCTGTAGACTCGTCAAAGGCTCCTATCATCACAAAATATCACAAATCATTCAATCAATCAAAATCAATCATCCTATCAATGTAATCAGCTCTAGTGAGACTTTTATCAAATCTCATGAGCATCAATCAATCAATTTAACCTCACCTATCATGAGGTTCATCAATCAATTCAACCTCGCCTATCATGAGGTTCATCAATCATTCAACCTCGCCTATCATGAGGTTCATCAATCAATGCACCTCACCTATCATGAGGTCATTCAATCAATCAAACTATCAATTGATCCTCACCTATCATGAGGTCAATTATCAGTATCAATCATTGAATCTCACCTATCATGAGATCAATAGAAATCTAATCTATCAACATCATCAATCATCGACTGACACGATCAAACATCATCAACATCAAGGAGTCTAATCAATCATATCATCAATCATGTTTAAATTTCACCAATGTGCTAGAACAGTCTTTCTATGTGCTGGAAAACTCTATGCGCCAAAGAAATTCATAACTGCACTAAAACAGAGTTCCAATGCACCGAAGTATCCAATGCGCCATTTCATTTTATCAATGTGCCAGAACAGAGTCCCGATGCGCTGATTCACCCTATGCGCTACATCATTTCATCGATGCGCTAAACCAATTCCTCTAAGCGCTAAATGCACCTATGCACTAAAATAGTTCATGAATGTGCTACAAGAACCTATGCACTAATTCATTTATCCTATGCGCTAAATCACTAACCCTAAGCGTTACTTTATTCTATGTGCTATAACAGACACCCTATGTGCCATTGCGGTGACCCTATGCGCTAAAATACCAAAATTTGATTCAAATGAGAGAAAAGAGTAGGAAAATACAATGCACAAATAACGAGGCAATTTTCAGGGTACATACTGGGGGACCGTACGCCGTCGGGCGATTGTGATGCTTGACCCACTCGAATCGGTGTGTTTGGTAAGGGATCACCATTATGCTCCAAATTGCTAAATTTCTAATCACTCTCAAGTTTTCAAAATCACAAATGCTCAAATGAACTTCTAATCCAACTTTTTAACCTTTTTAAGGTTAATTAAGTGGCATTTTTATGCAGTTGTTTTATTTTATTTTCAAAGGGGCTTTAATTCATCAAATCATCACCAGGTGATTTTAACATCATTTTTTAGGAGATAAATCATTTTTGAAACATAAAATTTTGAGATCATCATCAAATCATCGAAAAATCATCAAAATTCCCTTTTCAAAAATTCCAAAAATCCCAAAAATCTCTAAAATTCATTGATTGTCCCCAGGCTCACACACCAAAACCCCAGTGTCAGAATGTAAAAAAAAAATTGTCTTGACAAGAGTCAGTTCTTTTTCTTTTGTACTAAATGCAAACACATTACTTCAAAGAGGGGAAAAATGTATTCACCTAAAATCAGTCAAGACATTTAATTAATTAAATACTAGTTATTTAATTAATATTTCATCTAATTATAAATAAATTTTCAATTTATTTATATAGTTCATATCTTCTAATATCTAAAATCACATTCCTCTAATTTAATTAAATAAACAAATTTCTATAGTTTGTTTTATTTAATTAATTTTGACTAATCCCAAATTTGGAATTCAAGCACATGTCTAGAACTTTTCATGCCACCTCACCAAGGTCACATGAAATTAAATAATTCTAATTTTTAATTAGAATTATCTTCAACAAACTTTGAACACATGGTATTTTTCTCACACACTTGATTCCTTCATCTATTTGGCATGTTTTCTTTGGTCAAGGAAACATCCTTCTTGATTCTCTCCATTTCCACCATTCATCCCTCATGTTTGTGTTAGAAACCAAGATCTGATTGCAAACCAGAAAAATCGCCTTCCACAGAAGAGAAAAATGAAAAAGCAGAGATTTGCAAAATATGTGCAAATTGCTTTATAAAAGCAAAGATGCATAAACCTAATCTTATCTTGAGCAACAAGATAGCTCAACAAAATAAAGATAAAACCTATAACTTAGGAATTAAATATGCCTAAGTAAACTTATGCAAAGTGTAATTAAATATTAATTACACCAATAGTTTGAATCTAGACCGTCGATCACTACCACATCACAAGATGCTTGGAAAATCCTATAAATACAACCCTTTGCCATAGTATTTTGCATCCCACATTTGAGTAGAGTTATTATATAGGAATAGCTTTGGAGCATTGGAGCATTTGGAGTTTATAGTTAGCATTGTTTAGCATTTTAACAAGTTTGCATTGTAGCATCATGTTAACATAGAATCATGTTTTGCTTTATAGTTGCATTTTATTTCATGCTTTGCTTTATAGTTGCATTTTAGTTCATCATATCAATGGTTATTTGAGCATATGCAGAATCATTTTAACTTCTTATCACAGCATTTGTATCACATAGTTTAGCAACATTATCCATTTATTGATATCTCCATTATCATAGCATCATGGCTTTCATCACATAGTTTCATGTAGGAACTTAGATTTCTTACATTTAAAACAGCATCTCATTTCTCAAGTTGTCATTTTAACAACCATAGTGCACATACAAAATCTGAGAGCCAATATGGTTTAATAAATCCTTGAGAATAGAGAATAATGGAACATTTCTAAAGATTTGTTTTGCTTTCATTTGATTATTATATTCAATTTTAATGATATTGTACCCCTATTGATGTTTCTCTAGGCGATTGAGTAATCCTCCTGGCGATTTCATATTATACATTATTATAGTAATTTGGTATAGTATACTTTCTGGCGGTGGTTCCGGCTGCGCTATCCTGCAAACGTGAAAACCGGTTCCGCAGCAACACTGAGCGCTTTCAGAGCATTCCGGTCTGAACAAGTGCTCCTACCTCTGCGTCTGATACCGTCTCTTTGAAGAGGCACCACGAACCCATCATTCCTGGCGCGCCTGCCATGCCTTTGCGTCTCCGTTCGTCAGCCCCGCTTTGTTCCTGAATTCATACGACAAAAATTCCCCCGTCACTCTTTCCTAGGAAGTACCATTATCCATCCTCGCCAGATTCATTGAGCACACCTTAGGTGGTCCTAAGCTTTCACTTTTAAGTGATTATTCTTGGTTACCAACACTCTGCAAAATATGTCCTGCAAAGTTCCCAACCCCAGCCACCTAGCCTCTGAGTCTTTAACAAAGTACTCCTTTAATGGCTTCATACTGATTTTGTTGTCATCATATTATTCTATTAATTAAATATCTTTAATTATTTAATTAATTCAGTCTATCTTTATTATTCTTTTGATTAATTTAAATAAATGTCAATTTATTTAAATTGTGTCACTAATTATCTCTTTTCCTCTATAAATAAATAAATTATTATTTATTTAATTATTCATTTATCATTTTCTTCTATAACTAAATAATAATTTTTATTATTTACTAGGATTGTAATTAATGGTTGGCAGACCTTCGTAGAGTCTTGAACTGTGGGATGGATGCTCATATCGATGGTTTTAATGGTAGTGGGCTATGGTGGTTAGGTGTAATGTCACCCTTCACACAATCTATGGGTAAGTTTGGATATTATATACCACCTCAACATTGCAAACTTATCACAAAAACTGTATTACCAGCCTACAATGGAGACACCCGTCTGCCTCAAAGCCACACAAAAGCTCTAGGATTTCTTCAGGATTATACCATACAACAGGCTTAAGTCTATTTTAGGGACTAGGATCCCATGGTGTTGAGGGCGGCTCAGCTATGGTTTGGCAGCGAATACATGGAAAATGTGGAAAGATACCACACAAACGCAGGCATCGCGTCGCACTTTGTGGCTTCCCTCTTAGGCTTGGAGGTCCCCAAAGCTGTTACAATGTTGACGGTGAGGAAACTCCTCATGAATGACTTGCTAGGTGGGGTGGAGGATGCGATAATTATCGCAGAGTTGGGTGTGGGACTCCCGCAGCTGCGAGACCTGCACAGGGTGCTACTTCTTGGAGTACATGTGAAGCGATATCCCTTTTTGTTGGATCTAAAGAGGGAAGCATTAGTGGAGCACCGAAACAGGGCTAGGTGTGGCCTCATATTTCTCAAGCATCACCCATACCTGGAACCAGTTGGCGGGGTAGATTGGCACTGGCATTTCAGGGATTACTTGGTCATGGAGGGCGTTGAATTCGAAGGATGAAGATGGCAATTTCAAGCTCAATGGCATTTTGGTCCTAGTTTTGTCCTCTCGACATCATGTAGGAGGCTTATTAGTCATGGCTGGAAAAAAAAAAATTGGTTGGTCGTGAGCGTTGTGATGTTCCTCTTCTATCTGAGCTAGGGTGGAGAAGTGGAAATACTGTTTCTTTTTGGTGTGTTTGGGTGCTCTCATGGGGTCAGTATTTGGTTGTGGTTTTTGATGTGGGATGGCTAGGTGTCGCTGGTCTTTTTTTATAGCAATCCATGATGGCTCATATGCAATACACTTGGTGTCTTCTGGAATGTACTATGTAATCTATTTTTTGAAATGAATAGAAATCTCAATTTACATACCAAAAATAATAATTTGTATTAGTTAATTATTCATTAGCCTTTTCCCCTCCACAATTAAATGATTGTTTTTAATTATATAATTATTTATCATTTCCCTCCTTTTATTAAATAATTATTTTAATTATTTAATATTTCATTTCCCTCTTTTCTTCTATAGTTAAATGATTATTTTTAATTATTTAATTATTCATTTTACCTCTCTTAAATTAAATAATTGATATCATTATTTAATTTATTTATTCTTAGCCAAGCCCTAAATATCAACTAATTTATTTGTGGTCAATCCTTATCTCTTTCCCTCTCAAATAATTTTATCCATTGATCATGATACATCATCATTCAATCCTCACCCTTCATTTGAATTGGAATTTCTATAAAAGAAATCCATCACCTTCATTTCAACCTTAACCATAATCTTTGAAGTTTTTCTATCTTGAGATCTAGCTATCTTGCATCAATATCAAGCTTATTATACAAATTCCATACTACAAATCTAAGAACAAACAAAGAAAAATGGAGAAGAGAAATGAAGCATAGAGATTGAGTATCACTGATTTATTATTTAGATTTCTATTGTCATTTTTTTTCATTGTTGGACTAGGATCTTTATTAGCTTGAATTAGATAGTTTTGTAGTTTATATCATTGATTAATGCTTTTTTCCTGAATTATGCCTGATCTACACACACAACCCATATGGAATTAGCTTATTCAAGGGCTCAAAAAACTTGTAGTTTCATAATTATTTGGACACATGAATATTCCCAATGCTTACCTTGAATCCAAAGTAAATATTTATTGGATACAACTTTGAATAGAACAAGTTCAATTCAATCCTTAAAGCTCTTATCTCACCCATCAAAATATATTTTACTAGTTATATAGAACACTATATTTTATGATTCAAATAGTTGAAAAAAAGCTAGATCCAAGAACATAACCCACTCTCAATAAAATTTGGTATTCATACAAGAAGCAAAAAAAGGTAAACCTTGTCAAAATCTCTTCTATTTATCTTTATTAAAAACCACCTAAAGCACTAAGAAAAATTTTCTAACAACTCATCTTTGCATCTACAAGAATACATCATATATATGTGTGTGTATGCATGTGCGCGTGTGTGTGTGTGTATGGATAGTTCATCATTAGGTCATACATTTGGTGATAGATGTTATGTTGTTTTTTCTTGCGCTAGAAGGAAACCCCCTTTCATGAGGGTATTATATTACAATTGAGTATTATAAATGTATTTTGTTGTATTCTAAGAGGAGACTATTATAGAGAGAAGAGAAAGTTACAGCGGATGTATTGTAGGTTGTATCCCTTTATTTTTTTGGATAAATAAAAGGAAGGACTAGTTGTTTCTTTGTGGAAGTAGCTCATATTGGGTGAGCCACATATATTTGTGTCTTTTTTTTTTTGTGTTATTTTTTATATTTTATTTCTGCATTATTCTTATTGTATATTGCTCTGCAACCCTATTCCTAACAAATACAAGATGTATTTTAGGGACATATTTTTTTAAGATATTTTAGGGGAAAACAAAGGGGATGGATGTGTTAAAAATAAGAAAAAATATAAAAATATAAAAATAAAAAAAATTATTCATATCACAACATTGATAAGGTGTTCATCATAAACATTATAAATTCTTAATGCATAACATTAGAGTTGAATTGAGAGTTCACATGAGAGATGAACTAATTAACAAATGTTGATATTTAATTACTTTTGTAATTCATTGTCAATATGCATACGATGTATTAATATATTATATAAAATATAACAAAATTCCACAATGATACAAGTTTCAACTACAAAATGAAAAAATATAAAAAGTACATGTTGAAGCTCCTAATTGGAATATACCAAAACTACAACAAAATCAAAGTTTGAATCTAAGCCACTACCATTACAAGAGGTTTCCTCATTTAATGACACCCCAACCAACCCCTCTTGTGCCCCCTCCTCATGAATATGAATAACATCTTTAGGATCAACATCCCATTGTAAAGTTGGAGTTTGTTGATAATATAAAGTTTGACGAACCTAAAATCACAAAGGAATGTGCATGACCACCAAATTTTTTGCTAATTTAGAAGTAAGCTTATTATTTTTGATAAACTGGATGAAATTATATTTGGAATGTTTCCTCTTTGTATTAGAGGAACATGTTGTTAGGATTAAGGTTCCATCCACCTTGTAAATCCTATGTCATGGTTGCAACATCCTTGGAAAGTGTTGTTGAACATAGGTTGTCATTGATGTCAAAGGGTGTCAAGGCTATCAGAAATGTCTTTGATCTCAAGGTTTTCATGAATGAAAAATATTGTAGGAGTACTTGAATTATCATTATATTCCCTTGGGCTTGTTGCAAGAAAGTTGTAGAAATATATGTTATATTTCTAGTTGCATGTTGCAGATTCAGAGGTGTTAATCATGAATAAGTTGTCTCGTCAATCATATCACTAAATCAAGTTTTATTGAGGAGTGACTACTTTATATGAGTTGGTGTGTACTATATACTTAATATTCCATGTAGAGTATGCATTCAGTATGACTATGGCGGTCTAGAAGTATGCACAAGGATATCTTTTGGACAAAGAGATTTCTTTGGCAATACAAATATGGTTTTCATTTCTTTCAAAAATGTAGCTTTGATTTGTGGTTTGGAAGGAGAGTATGTCTAAACTAGTTCTATCAGTTTCTTAAGTTTTTGGAGGATATGTTCAATGTGCAAGCAATTTGAAGTGATAGAAGGTTCTTTGTTCCTGTTTGTCAACGTGTTCAAGTTCAAGGCATGTGCGGTAATGCTTGTAGCATGCAAAATTCAAATCTTGCTAGTGTTGTTAGGATAGGACCTATTTAAGGTCTTTGTGGTAATGCACAGTATCATGTCCTTTTGGTGGAAATAAAATTGAAA
>VDFB02259936.1:0-44461 GCA_007258455.2 Sequoia sempervirens
ACTCTCAAAATTTTAAAATTTGAAGTGCCCATTTCAAAATTTTGCCTCTGCACTTTTAGAAGTGCACTTAAGAAATCTGCCTAAGTGAGCTACTTTGGAGGGTCGTAGTTCAGAGCATGTTGATTTCCCTGCAAAACCCATTTGCAGACTCATTCATGTGTCCTATGTGAGTAGGCATGCTAAATTTAAGCTTCCCATGATAAGTTTTGATGAGGTTTTGAAAAGGGAAGCTGGAGGGTTTTGGCACATTTCTGTTTGCAAACTTTTAGTTTTGCAAAGTAGCCTCACGTTTGAGCTTGCATTTTGCAACCAAATGATTGTCAAGTCAAACTGATTGTTGCTCTGCATTCTCCATACCAAGATGAGCTCACATGCCAGGTTTCAAAGCTTTATGATGAGATTTTCTATTTTTAGCAAAACAAAACCAAATGCAATTTATTCAGTTTTGCATTTGCATTTTCAGAAACCTTTCAGAGAGGTCAAATTCGACCTTCAATATCTTTTGATTGGAGATGATTCAAGAAAATCCCTCTTGCACACGTGTTCACTATACTAGAATGATCTACTGTTTCCAGTGGTAGCTCGCTAGGAGTTTATTTGGTATTCTTTTCAACATGGTTGTTTCAAGAGTTTTAATTGGTTTTGAACAGGCTATTGTTGCAGAAAGTCTGAGTAAGAAAATTTTCTCATTAATATCTTTCACCTTGTGACTCATTTCTCCGATCCATCTTTTGCACTCCATTCTTGGGTCTGATGTCTACATTCTCGCAAGTTTTCATTGCTCCAGGAGGTCATTTGCCTAGTTTCCTAGGGCGATTCCTGAGCCTACTTGGCTAGTTTTGCTCATTTTCCAAATATGCCGAAAAGTGAGTTTTAATGGCAACCCAGTTTGAATTTTCACTCCTGAAGCACTCAGAAGCTACATCAAGTCAATTGAGCATAAAAGTTGTTTGAAAATGATTTTTTTTTAGCCAGGCCCACATGGGGCCCGACATGCTTTGCACAATTGTGAAGTTCTTTGAATGAAATATTTCAATCAAGGTTCTGAGAGAGTTCTAGTTTTTTGAATTCTTGTATGGGGCTCGGTAGATAGAGAAATGTCAAATTCTAAGTCATAATTTGAGTCTGTAAGCTGTAATTTCTGATTTTATGAGCAAATACAGCCAGTTTGTGTAAATAAATCATGAATTTCTTCAAAGTTTTTGCACATTCATGAATATCTTCAAATTGTCTCCATACTTGTACAGTTAAATCATATGAATTCAATAATACCAAGTATCTTTGAGTTTGTCATCTCAAATTTCATGAGATTGTGTTATTTGTTTATGGGTCTATTTCAAAGAAATGGTTAAATAATTTGAGCAGATAACAGTGATTTCAAGTGTGCAGGTTGGATTTGATAAGGAGAATTTGATTGATAACAAGAGAGGATCTGTTAATGTAAGACATTAACAGTTGATGCAAAGCATTAACAATTTTAAAATCCACTAGTTGAAGTCTGTTTGTTGATGAATTCATTTTATGTGTTTGACTCCATGGCCCAGAATTAGGCACTAATTTATCTTGCAACTTAGTGCATCTCAGAAACAATTCTTAAATTCTAAATCATTTTAAATCCCTGTTGTTTGGTGTTGAGTCTTGCTTCCCAATTGTTGAGTAAGTGTTGAGTTACTGAGAATGTAGCCAAATTTGAGGTTGTCAATGCTTTCCTTGGTATATTTTCATTGGGAATCATTTGCTATAAAAAGCAATGTCTGTGTATGAGTGAATTAAGTTTTTAGGCATTGTATAGGTTGACCCACCTTGGTCCTACAGAGCCAGAAGTGTAGAAGATCTCAGTCTTTGACTGAATCTTGTCAGTTGTCCAAATCCCCCATTGAATATGATCATTAGAAAGTGGCTAGTCTATAGGATTCAATTGGTCTGGTTCGATTTGGAGCACCAACAAATTGCTAGAGAAATTTGGGTAAAGTTAGAAAGAATTTATGAAGTAGATGATAAGATCAAGAAATCTAAGATGTAGAAATTGAAGATCATGTTTGAGACCCTGCGAATGTTTGAAGATGAAAAAATCACAAGCTACTTGTAAAAGGTGGATGAAATTGTCAATGGCATCAAAGGTCTTGGTGGAGAATTGAAAGAAGTGGTGAAGAAGGTACTTAGAACTCTTTCTAAATCTTAAAGTCAAAGTTTTTGCTATTGAAGAATTACAAAATTTGAATCAATATACTAGAGATTAGTTGTATGGTTCTTTAACTACTTTTGAAATGAGAGAATTTGGTACAAGTAGTGCAAAAGTCGAGACTGCTTTTAAGGCTAGAAAATTAGAGAATATAGTGGAATTAGATTAGGAGGGTCTTGATGACGTGGAAGCTAACTTTGCAAGGAGAATGAAAAAGGGTACTCAAAAGTACTGTGGTAAGTTTCCTTTCAAATATTTTAGTTGTGGAAAGATAGGTCATTATGCCTCTAGATGTCCAAATAGAGCTTTGAATAACAAAATTAGGGAGAACAAAGGTAAGATGATTCAGAAAAGTTATTATGTTAGAGAAGATGCAAGTATATCTAATGATGAATCTGATGATAGAGATGATGAGGATGGTGAATGCTTGTTCATGGCTTTAAAAGATGAAATTAATTTTGCTAACTCTGAGAGATGTGTGAAAGAAAGGGATCTAAAAGCAAGTGCTAAAACTGAAGGCACTTTACTGTCTGCTTTTCATGCTTGCATTTAATAATGTTAAGTTCTTTTAATAGTTATGGGAAATGAAATTTATCAGTTGAATTGTGATAAATTTTGGATTTCAAAGGCATTTGAAATATATTTATGTTATTATGAATTAATACAAAGATGAAAATTATGATATGAAATGGAATCGTTTCATTTCAAGTATTGGTTATCGGTTACTGATGAAACTTTGTAAGTGCAAGTGTGCAAATGTAGGGACATGTTTAAGACCAAGAACATGGTTGAGGTAGGAATATTTAGCTGGATGACTAACGATAATCAAGAATTGCAATCTGGAACATGCACACACCACTGAGAAACATAGTATCTGCATTTAGCTAGCAACTTGGTAGATATTTTTTTTTCTTGTGTAAAGTGTATAAATGACTAATCAGGTAAGCTTGTGGAATTTTTTTTTAATGGAACATTTGCTTTAACATGTTCATTTGATGCAAATTTCATAATAGTGAATAGTGCTGGAAATATAAATGTATGAGCTAAATTTACTACTCTTGAGTAGATCCATGAGTATATTTATATGGATGTATGAATATATGTATATAAAAAATTTCTTCCTTCATTCAAAAGTAATTTTTTTATGTGGAAATTCAATACTTGAGAAAACAATTTAATGACCACCCTAGGGTAAAAAATAATCATATTTGATACACTCTGAACATAACTGCCACCATCATGGAAGATATTTTATGCCATTTCAGCATGGATGATTGGGAAGCTACATATGAGGAGGCATGGTGGAGTTAAGACAGCTAACTCCCATTTTAGAAAGATACTGAATCTGGGTCAGAACACGGTCAGGGGAAAAAGGAGTGGAATCCTGAGCAAAGGTAGAGGAGTTTTTTGGAAAAAGACCAGGAAGGAAGTGTGAACTAAGCAAGAAAAGTTGTTTCCATATTGAACAAAGCAAAAGTTACCAAATACATACAGTAGGAAAGAGGTGGCTCTTGCTTTTATGTTGGTGCTTATGATGTTTCCTTCTGTATAAATGAATGCTATTTCCTTTCATGCTCTTGATTCATCCCAAATGATAGAGCAACAAATGTATAAAATACATTATTTTGTTTGAACAATCAATATACAACTATCAATGGTAACCATGTATTGGTTCTTGTTTTGAAGTGTAAGCCGAACCCAAAATGTTTCTTTCATTGCTATGTTCGGTCGGTGAAACCACCAAACCCTTGATCTATATCTTTTATCCATGTAATAGTTTAATCCACTTGAACTTTCTCTTACCCCAACCGGGTCATGTTTGCATGCTACCACTGTGTGGTAGACATTACCGATGAAATTATTTATTCTATTAATGTTTCCTAATTGTCGAGAGGATCCATTGTGTTAAACCAAAAACCCATTTAGGAAGTCACTTTTGTTATGGAGGAAAGCCGAGTAGTATGTTAGGCCTAGGAGTTGCTTAGAGATAATTCTCTATTGTAGAGCCAAGAATCAATATTAACTAGGATCACCAAAAAATGTGATCATATTCCTTGATGTGATAAAACAATGATCATTATCTCTGTTCATCCATAATTGACTGTTGAAAAATGATTTCTATCGTTCTATGTATTTTTTTTGAATGACTAATGTCGTTATTCCATAATGAATGATACCATCATTAATATTTTTGCAATATCTCCATACCTATTGTTGAAGTTTTTTCCATTGTTCTACTTAGAGATGGCCGAACAATCCATCAAATGAGCATTCTACTCAATGGTAAAGTGTAAGTGTTTCTCTTAGTAGGCCAAATGATTAACATCATTCCCAGCCTTAGCTTACTGATGGGTGATTCCCATCGTCCCAACGTTACAAAGATGTGGAATGAATGATATTACTCTGTTATAAAGAGCAATAAGAATGACTATATCATACAACTTGTTTCCCAAGTCGTGGCCAATGTAAGGGCCATAACAGGCCACAAGTTAAATACAAATTATTTTGATGCAATTCAAATCTCTACATACGTTGTTATGATGTGTATGTGTATGTATATATATACATAAATAGAGTGTATATATACACACATACATAGCCATTAATTGAAGTTGTTATCATTGATGCTAGATGATATACTTACACCGATCTCTTTGTTTGTGGTGCCTCTGCCATAATCAATTGTGCCATTAAATAATTGTTATTAACTTAAAATTAAGGTACGTAATGCTGGTCGATAGCTTATATATTGACCAATTCCTTGAGCATGTATTTTAAGGATAAACAAAACCGATTGATGTTATTATGTTGTCTTGATCTTAAACATGATTGAAAAATAAGCTAAATCTAAATGACTAAAGTTCATTATGTTTAATTGAAAATGTTGATTTAGAGAATGAATTGAACCTAGAAATATGAGATTATCTAGGTTGAAAGTGAATTAAGAGGGTGGAAAAACTAGTTTTCAAACCAACATAATATATTTCTTGATTGAATGTTATTTGACTAGGATTTAAAACACCAGATCATTTGAAAGGACCTGATTGAACATATAAAAAATTATAGTGATTGAATATACTTTGTTCTATGCAAGCATCCTTGTGACATTCTGTAAATTCAATTAAATATCATTATGTTTTCAATGAAATGTTGACATCTTGAACTATAAAAATTAGTATGTGATGGAACTTTCTTTCTTTAAAGAACGTATACATATACTCATTTATTTTAAAGGGCCATATATGTGTACATGCATAAATTTACCATTTATGCATTAAAAATACATGTGATATACGTTATTTCAAAATTATATTATTTTCTAAAATGTAGATTTCATTCCTAGTAAGATGGATTAATGGAAATCTATAGAAAACTGATGGATGTACTATGAAAATTTCATGATATCATTGTTAAGAATATATATTATGTTAAAAAATAAATTGCTTAAACATCAAATGTGGATAAGTTATTGCATATGCATGTTAAGTAGAGATAACCAAATGAATTAGATGTAGACTATGATATAGATAGATTTATTCAAGAAAGATTGGCTAGGAAAAAACTATTGAAACTAGATTTATTGTTTGCAAATGTGAAGCATAGATAAGATGTATGTTATCTTATGTTGTGGGAGGTTATCTTTTTGGACGAGTGTTGAAAATGGGCTAATAGAGATATAGGTTTTACTTTTTCCAAAATATATATTTTTAGCTATATACAACTATGCTTGGCCAAGCGTTTGTAGTCCATTATGTTGAATGGTCTAAATTTTATGATGTAATCTCTCTACCATTTCCTTGCATAGATCTTGCATGTTCTGAACATACATAGAAATGCATGTAGATGTTTGGAATGCACCAGATTCCACCTTGCATACTTTATCTCTTACTAAGTATTTCATGCAGGTTTGGGCATTCTTCAAGTTAGGAAGAATATTGGGGAAGCATAGCTTTGTCATTGGACAAAAAAGTTCTTGAACCATGTTCTCATCCATTGAATGTGACGAGGGTTGAAGCGGATAACATGGGCTCCCATATTCTTGATTATTGTACTATGTATGTGATGATGTAAATTGAGTTGACTTAGTGGCAAGATGACCCAAGTCAAACCTTGTGATTTGTAAAAATAGACAATTGGAAATGAATATTAAATATTATTTTGCAATGAGATGCTATGATGAAAAACAACTAATTTACTATGCCTTTAATTTTTTATTCATAATATCTTATTTTAATTTTGTTGTGCTATTCATGTATGACACGTTACATTTGGTATAAGAGCTTAGGGTTGAGCTCTAGGCCTATGAGTCCATAGTGGTCTAAGTTAGAGTTAGTTGAACCTTAATTTAATTTTAAGTTTAGTGAACCTGAATTGAATGCAGGTATGGGAAGGTCAAAGTGAGGGAAAAAGAAGGGAAAGACCAATAGGGCTACTAAGAAGAAAGTTGTTGAAGAGAACCCAATACTAGAGGTCCACCCTGAGATTCCTGATGATGATACTTTGACACATGCCCTCACTTGACTCAAGTTAGAGAGGGGAAAGAAAATTATAGAGTCTAATCATAATGTTAAACTAAGAAACCTTCGGCAATTTGGGGTGTGAACCCAATGCACCCATTCTGACTAGAGAGAAAAAGAAGTGCCTATGTGCACATCCTACCTCCTCTAAGAAGGTTGTAATAGACTCTAACAAGGACCCAGAAGAGTGTCCTCTATTTGATGATGAATAGCCCACCTAGTAAGGAGGGAAATTTTTTGTAATCAGGATCTTTGTAATACAACATTATTATAAATAAAGAAAGTCTTTCTTGTGTTCAAATTGTAAGCTTGGATTACTTACTCTTGTTATGAATGAACACTAATATATTTTAAATATTGCATGTCATAATAAATTAAAATTATTTGCTTGAATGATTAATTATATAAAACATGTGACAATTACGCTAAATGCAAGCTCTAACACAAGTTGAATGAGAACCATCATGGTAACCACCCAAAATGGAGGTCTGAGTGGTGGTCAAAACAAAGATCATAATTAAAGGTTGGATAGGATCCTTGACCTATTAAACCCAGAGGAAAAGGGATGGACCATCTAGAAGGAGAATTTTGAGATATGCGAGATGGTCAAAATTAGAGGAATGAGGAGCAACCACAAGGGAATAGAGAGCCCAATGTCAATAATCAAGCTCTAATCAAATGAGAGCTTGGAAAGGACTTGAAAAGGGTGGCTCCACCAAAGTTTTATGGAAAAACCATAGGAGATGGAGCAGAAGCATGGATCATCAAAATGGAGAAGTACTTCAGAATTCAAAATTTATCACATGAAACTAAGGTTGTATGGGCAACCTATCAACTCTTTGGTGAGGTAGCTACCTAGTGGGACAATGAAATAGAAAAATAGAAATTGCAACCTAGGGAGATCACCTAGCAATAGTTCCTCCAACATTTTTGAAAGATGTGGCTTCCTCAACACTTATTCAACAAGAAAATGATAGAGTTCTAGAACTTAGCTCAAGGGAGCATGTCAATAACCCAGTATTGGGAAAAGTTCACTCATTTGCTGAAGTATGTGCCCCAATATCAGATTGATGAGCACTTCCAAATCAAGAAGTTTATACTTAGGTTGTGTTGATGGTGTTTTATGCACAACAACAACTCAGACATAATATGATATCATATCTCTCTTCAAAGTTAAATCTCTATCAGCAAGCCTCAAGAGATAACCCCAAGGTCTCTAATGTTAGGTCTTGAAAATGCAAAAACAACTCAGCGATAAATGTGAAAATGATGGTAATCACAAGGGACCTTACAAAACAAATGCTAGAACCTTACGACTTATCAGATCTTGCAATATGGTGATACTCTCAATCCTAAAACTAACCAATATTTTAAAAGAAATGGCAAAAAATGAAGGGTTTAGAGAGATTTCTAAAAGTAAACTAAACCTAAGACCAACAATGCAAATAATAAAACACTAAAAGTGGACCAATCCTTCAAAACTAATTCCTTCTGAACCCAAAATAAACCTGCAATCTCACAAAAACAGTGCAATCTTCTAAGGAATTAAAGATTTTTTAGATCATGAAGCATTCACCCAAATCAACCTTATTCAACAATTGAAATGAATAAATACCCACAACTGAACTTAGCACACAAATTCAAGGCCTGGGCTAACTTTACACAACAACTTAGAATCAACAAGCTGCTAAAAGTATGGACCAAGGATTGCTCAAACACTTTAAATATTAAGCCATAAACACCATTGCATCAAATATAAATCTAAAATCTAACATACAAATAATAATCTCAAAGAAATCTTAAATATTTGGAACAACAAGAACCATGCAAAGTGAAACAACACAAGAAAGAGCACTAAAGAACAATGTATTTACTTATATTGAATCAACCAAATTTGCAACAATTCATGTATTCTCAATGTAGTAGCACTTTCTCTTAGAAAATGCCAACTCCTATCCCAATTCTAGCTCTTACAACTATGTCTAACTAATTCTAACCCTTACAAATGAAGTTGGAGCATTAATTTATAGAGAATCATAATAGGTCAGCCTAGAGTAAGGGTTTACATGCTTAGGTCGGCCCGGTAGGCTAGTCTAGAGAGTTTTTTGAATATAAAAATATTACATTAAAAGCTAAAACATCATCTAGGTCAACCTAGACTCTTCCAAAATATTTCCTTGGTTGCACAAAATTCAATGTTTCCCCCTAGTTGTATTGTCACATGACTGGCACAAAATTCTAGGCGGTTGTTGTATGAACCAAGATCCTAATACCTACAAGAGACAACAAAAAAACACATTAGAGGATTCAAATGCAAGTTAAGATCAAAGTTCCCATTAAAATCCATTTAACCATGTTCAAAATAGGAATGAAAGCAAGAATACAATGAAAAAAAAATGAAATAGATTGAATCCTATTAAGAATATGCAAACTCTTGATCTTATGGGGGAGTTGGTGCCAATTTGATGTGGAAATTGGCCCTTTCTCAACTCCTATGCAAGATTTTGATGATTTGATGATGATGTGATCCACTGGGTGATTGCTTCAAATGAAATCCATGGAGAAAACCTACAATAATCTAGCTATGCTTTGATGGAATGGATGGAAATGCTAAAGCTTGAATATGGATTTGAGTATAATAACTTTGCTCAAATTGTGGATGGATGAAATGAGGAAAGAAGCCTCTTATTTATAGAAAGACAAGATGGAGAAATTCCCAAAATGAAGCAATGTGGGACTAACTTTCAACCAATGGCCAAATGCCACTTGTCAAGATGAGAATGGATGAGAGATGTGCACATTTTGATGAATGTTCCCATAAATGCATTTAGGTGGAATTTGAAAATAATGAAATGACATGTAAGAAGGAAAAATGAATGTCTTAAATGCCATTTGGCTCAATGCAAAGGTGAAATAAATGTCTTGTTGGAAGGACAAAGTCCACTTGGAAAGATTTCAAATTTGGAAGAATATTCCCCTATTATGCCATGTTGAGAGAAAATAGAGATTTAATAAATGAATTAAATCTATTTTCATGTGCAAGTGGAAAGAGCTAGAGGATGGGACATGGATTAGGATTAAATTAATCAAGGGTTAATTAATTTAATGAGGGATTAGATGATGTGACAAATTTGACTTATATTTATGGGTTGATTTAAATCAAAGATGAGAGGAATGTGATTTTAGAGATAGTTAAATAATTTTTTTGATTTATTTAGCTAAAGGGGATGATGGTTAGATTAAATCAAATAAAGGTTTAATTTATTTAATTTAATGAGATGATATATTTTAGAGATTAATTAAATAAAAATTGATTTATTTAATTAAAGAAAGGAGATAAGGTTAATTAGATCAGATTGATTGATTTAATTAACGAGAGAGAATGGATTAATTAGATAAATATTTTATTTAATTAAGAGAGAAAAATTGATGAATTTAATCAAATAAGGGTATTTGATTAAATGGTTAGACTGAGGGATGATTAGGGATGAAATGGTGTTAGTAGTCGGGATCAAGTGTGTAATGCCAATCAGTACATTTTACGTGTCTAGATTTTTCCCCTCTTTGAAGCAGTGCACTTGCTGCACTAATTCAAAGAATAAACTGTCTCGATCAAAAGCCAATAATTTTTTGATTTCAAAACCTACCCCAATGTTGCCCCAATGAGAGAAAACATGTCAATATACTGTCCCCTCCAGAGATCAAACAAAAAATTTGATTTTTTTTGGGTGATCTCACAAAAATAGAGGACAAGGTACCCGACGGGTCCAAAAAGTCTTTGGGAGGTCAAAAAATGAGATAAAGCGCAAAAAATGGTACAAAATGGTCCTCAGACGAGCAAAAACGGGATCAGGGGACCTAGACCCCTCCTGGATGGTCCAATGGAGCCAATGGAGCCAAATGGACCTTGCAAAGGCGGTGGAGTTTGAAATTTGGCCCTAAACTCCAAACTGCAACATGGCGTCGCTACTTGCGACGGCGACACAGTTTAACACTGAGAGGTGTTATTTGAAATTCTTAGCAGGGCTGTTTAGGACCACTCCTAAAGACCTAACTTCCAAAAGTAATAAATGCACGCGTAAATCAAAAATCAAGCTCGAGTCAAGTCGACTCACCGGTGGTCCAGTGCCAGGAAGTCTCTGGTGTGTCCATAATCGATCAGAAATGTGCATGGGGAGTTGTCGTTGCGCCATTTCTCCAGAGGTTCAGAGCTCAAAATCGTAGGAATTCTAAAGGTTGAATGTGAAAATGAAGCCAAATGATCCAGTGGTTTGGTGATATAGAGGACATCTCTCTTTTACACACATAGGACAACACGGGATTCCTCATTGGAGGAGGGTCCTTGACGATATACGAGTGTTCAGATGGCGGCCATACCTTGGGCAACCATCTTGGTTTGATGATGTATAGTAGCTCTTCTTCGCCCACCAAGATAGACTTATGCAGGGAAGGGAGAAAATGATGATCGAGATGTACCTACCACAGAGACAGTTTGGTGAGCTATAGGACAAACCAGATGATCAGTATGTGGCTATTTTTGCGAGGACGATGAGCCAGAGCTCCTGGGGCCACTATATACCTGCCCATGAGGTAGTTCAAAGTTTCATGCAGCTGGTGGCTAGGCCATGGCCATATGACCAAGGACAGGAAGATCCAAGGACCATGTAGGCCTATAGAGATTGGTTCAGGCTGCCACCGAGGCTCACAGTTCCAAGGACACCCTCTGCTCGATAGAGAGCCAGAGGCAAGGGAGCAGAACGGGGTTGGGGGGATGGAGACGGGGATTGAGGAGGCAGAGGACCACTACCTGATCAGAATTAGGGAGGTGGTGGTCAACCACCGGTTCATTAGGTTCAGGGTCATGGGCCACAGGATCAGCCACCTAGAGATCCATAGGTTGGAGAGCAGAGATAGGATGCCCCCCAACAGGACTAGGATCTGGGACACCAGGATAGGATCCCAATGCCACCCAGAGATGGGGATCAAGATCTACCGCCAATCCAACCACCCCATAGCTAGATCCGAGAGATGGGTAGATTTTGTGGCTGTAGGCCTAGGTACAGGCACTGATAGCTGAGAGCGATTAGGCTAGAGTGGAGTGGGACCAAGCCATTTTGCAGAGATAGGTCACAGAGTTAGAGGCAGTGGCAAAGATGGGTCGCCAGCAACAGTTAGAGAGCATGGCCGCCTCTTCCTCCCAGAGCACAGTATCACTTCGATCCTATAGGGAGGCCATCCAGGAGGCTGATTATTATAGGATGCATTACCACCAGTCCATGCTGAGGGTAGCTCAAGTGCCATATTTTTCACAGAGGACAGGGCACAAGCCGGTAGAGGATCACGGTGAGAGGGCAGGCGGCGAGGGTAATAGCTAGTAGGGCTAGGCCTTAGGGACATGATTCTTTTTGTGCCCCTTGGGCTCATTTTTTATAGCCCCATGGGCCATTGTACTCATTGACATACACATGTACATTGATCTGATTTTTTGTACCATGACAGTATATTATTCTGATGATATGTGAGATGATGATTATTCGATGTGATATGCTATGTCCTATATTTTTTTTGATGCATTATGGATGGATCTTATTTATGTATGTTGTGTAATGATTCTATCTTATGATGCCCTAATGTTTATGTGATGAATATGCTATGTGATGATGGATGTATTTATTTTTCAGTATATTTTCTTATGCATTTTTAATGATGGATGCCAAATGTGCAAATGCTTAGACTAACAAATCTATATTATGCAATGATGGATGGTATGATGTAATATGATGATATATGATGATGATATGTGTAAATGATGCTTATGAATGTAATGACGATATCTATGATATGATATAATGGATGCAAATGGTGTATTATGTATATGCGATAGCATAATGGATGCTTTTATGTGTTATGTGATGTTTATGCAATGTTATGATAGAATGAATGCAAATGATATGATGTTTATGATATGGGATGATTATGTTATGTTATGATGGATACAAATAATGTTTATGATATTCATGCATGGGATGATTTATTTAATGCAAATGACTAATGTAATTATTTATGAGATGCTTAGAATAACTAATCTATATTGTATATGATGGAGATGAAATTCATATGGAATGATTTGATTTAATGTTTCCTATATGATATGATATGCATAATGCAATATGCTAATGGTTTTGTGGATGTAGGGTGAATGCAATGATGATGATGATCTGATTAACTATCATGGTACCATGTTAGTGCGAAAAGCAAGAAATAGAAGAAAACAAGAGATTCCAACAAGACATGAGACGATGATGATGATGATTTTCTTGCTGAGGAGTTGGGATTTTCAAAGGGCCAATTACCTTATGTTTGATTATACACAAATGTTGGTGTAATTAATATTTAATTACACATTTGCATAAGTTTACTTAGGCATATTTAATTCCTAAGTTATAGGTTCTTATCCTTATCTTATTGAGCTATCTTGTTGCTCAAGATAAGATTAGGGTTATGCATCTTTGCTTTTATAAGAAAATCATTATCATGTAATTATTGAATTCTCGAATAATATTATGTTGCACATCTTTTTGCAACCTCTCTGCTTTTTCTATTTTTCTCTTATGTGGAAGGATATTATGGTTTACAAATCTAATCTTGGTTTCTAACATGGTATCAGAGCCTTGATTTGCAACCCCTTCTCAGATTTTTTAAGAAAATCATTGTAGGGTTCGTTCGGGATTCCTCGAGGGTATCATTCCTTGATTTCATCTATGAGGCGTTTTGGATTAGATCGGGCTTCACCATTGGATTCAGAGCGCTGGAAAAAGTTAGGATTGGCTTTTATTTTGCAGATTTTGGCCATCATTTGCTAGATTTGTGAGGGTTTCAAGCTCATAGATTTTTTGCAAGATCTGGGGGTAGCCAATTTTTTGGAGCAGTTTGGGCACAAACGGAGGTCACCATCTCATTCGCAGCGGCCAAAAACCCTAAGAATGCCCTTCGTTTCTTCAATTTTGGTGCAGTTGATCTAGGAGGCAAAAAAAAATTGTCTAGGGGGCCGTACGGCCTCCCCAGCATGCAGACCGAGGCACACTTATAAAAAAAATTGAAAAAAACACTTTTTTTGGAAACAGCGCCGCTGCGCGCAGTGCAAATCGAGCTCGCCACTAGGCGACCACCAGCCTGCCACTGCCGCTGGTGGCTCCCTCCTTCCAACGCCACCGGGCTAGTCTTCAGCCCTCATGGGCTCCTCTGTGGACCGCCCCGGTCACATGGAGGACCGGGGGCCTCCCGCCCAGCCCCCGCGAGCTCTGTTAAGCACCGACTGTGGTCCTATTAAGGACCAGGCGCTATGCACTAGCCCTGCTGGCCTCCTCAGCGCCTCTGCAGGTTGTATGGGCGACCATGGGCTCCGCCCTAGCCCCTAGCCACTAGCCCCCTAGTCCTGCATGGGACCAAGGGCTAATTTTTTTTAGCCCCCTGGGCTGCCTGTAGGCCTTATTGGCCTTTCTAGAGCTGTTTTCACCAAATTAGGCGTATTTTTTGCATATGATCTCCATTTTTCACAAACGAGGTACCATTGGAAAGCTGATTCCGACGCCGATCCAGTGGTGCAAGTGTTTTTACCTGATTTTACTCCAGATTTATTTTTCAGGCCTTTGAACTCACATGTTGTTTTCACTTCGGAGGGCATATCTTTTGACTCGATGATCTGTTTTTCGTCATTCTTGCGGTGTTGGAAAGCTGATTCAGTCCTCTACACAGATCTGAGGTCTATTTTATTTTTTCTATTTATGCATGTTTAGGATGTTCTCCTTTTACAATTGTTGGGTTATTGTAATAAATGAACTATGATAAAGTTCCATTCAGGGGGGTTTCTTGCATAATAAATCTGATTAGAGTGTAGTTTTCACTTTGATCTCCATATTTCATCTTGATTTGTTGGAAACTCGCATGGGTTATCTGGTTTCTTAGTTTCTTTTGGCCACATTCTTGCTTTAGCTTGACACATATCGGATTCATCGGTTCACACTTCAGTTGGGAGATTATGTTTCTTGATCCTCATTGGTTCAGATTCTTCTCAGTTTGAGGGCCATGCTTTTATGGTTAATGTTCGAGAGTCTTTTTTTGGTACTCCTTCCCATGGAAGGCTTTCAGTCATAGTTTGGCATCAGCATCGAGATACATGGTTTCCAGATTCTATCATCATCTCATCTATTGTTGCTTTACAGATTCTAGGGTTGTTCCAGTTTGTGAGTTTTCCAGTGTTTCGTGGCATTGGGTCTGCTGTCACATTATCATGATTCTGATTTTGGTTAAAGTTGTAGACAGAAGTATCTTTCCTTGCTTGTTAGATTGCAGTTCCAGTGTTACTCCACAATGTTCTTCTAGTGCTTCTCTACAACAGTCATCTCATTGTAGGGGGGTTTTGTCCCACTAGGTTTTCCTTCTCTACCTCATCATTGCATTTGTACATGAGTACCTGATCAGGCCTTGTTGCTAGGACTCATATTTGCATAATAATCTTCTTCTCCCTAAGTTTCACTAATAGGGGGGTGTTGGTGTAATTAATATTTAATTACACATTTGCATAAGTTTACTTAAGCATATTTAATTCCTAAATTATAGGTTCTTATCCTTATCTTATTGAGTTATCTTGTTGCTCAAGATAAGATTAGGGTTATGCATCTTTGATTTTATAAGCAAATCATTATCATGTAATTATTGAATTCTCGAATAATATCATGTTGCACATTCTTTTGCAACCTCTCTGCTTTTTCTGATTTTCTCTTCTGTGGAAGGTCTTTTCGGTTTGCAAATCTAATCTTGGTTTCTAACAACAAAAGTACGATGCATCAAGGTATAAAGAACCAGGATGGTGTTGTACCTAGTGTGATGGACTTTGACTAGACAATTAGATAGGAGTATCCTTGTTCACACCTGACATACAAAATCCTTACTAGGATGCACTTCAGGTAGTTCAAATATCTTGGAAAAAAACATAGAAAGGAAAGCCTTCCTATGTGGTCAACAAGATATCTAAAACACCCTCTATACACCTAATAAAACAAGTATTCACCGAGGTTATTTTACAAAGACATCCAACAAGAACAATAGATAAAAAGATAATGATCATTGCCCCATTCCTATCTCTCTAAATCCTTTTGTTTGGGATATCATTGAGAGGTCCTTGGAATGAGGGAAATAAGATAAATCGATAGACCAAGGTAAAGCAAATAAACAAGCTAATGTTCTTCAATACCGCTAGCCAAGACTAAACTACGGTGATGCCTGATGTTGATGTCCATTGTAGGAAGGATGCATCCTAGGACATGACGATATTAGATGATTTGATATGAGACTGATTGGATGATAGGATATTGATACAAAGAGCTGACTAATTTGTTTACGTATTGACCTAGACTTAAGATTTTGACTTTTAAGTTTTCACTTTTGAACTGCTAGACTTGTTTTTGATTGTTTCACCGAAGGTTGGGGATGATGATTGATTTATTGTGAGTGATGTTTATTGCGGGTGAGAGCGAGATGAGACAGATGAATTTTTTCAAATATTTGGATGTTTTTTGAAATGTTTTGAGGCTGTTTTTGGTATTTTTGAGATTTTTCAAATGTTTTGATTTTTTAATTTTTCCATTGTTTTGGGGTTTTCTGATATTTTGACCAAGAGACTAACCTAAAGACCTATCCCAAGGGACTTGGGAGCTGATCAACCATATTAGCCTTGCCTACGTTATATAGATAGAGACCACGTAGTTTGACTGACATAGACTCGATTATTGATGAGATATGAACAAGACAAATTGCCAGTTTATTATGACGGACTCCTAAAGGACTGACCTAAGTGTCTCGGGGGATGATCATAGATCAACCTTTCCTATGTTCAAGGCTCAAAGACTCGTAGTTTGACAAGACAACTCTATTTTTGACTAAATTTTTGACTTTTTTTTGGATTTTGAGATGTTTTGAATGTTTTTGGATTTTCTCATTTTCTGATGTTTTGGATTTTTCAATTTTGGGATCTCAAGAACATACACGAATCCAATCCGATGAGAACATGCCCCCAGCGTGAAGGAATAGACTACTTCAATAAAGGCATGACAAACTGAGCTTGGGAATGGGCCGAGTAGTACTAGGAGGGATCATGACACGAACATAGGACCAAGCTATGATGCAGAAGCCAAACGGATGGGTGATGGATGGAGATATGGAATGCGATAGATGATGCAGAACAAGCCATGAATATCCCGATGAATGGAAAGTGCTTATTTACACAAGGCACCTATTTTCCAGGTTTTCACCAAGGTACTTGCCTAAAGTGCCACCGAAGTGGTTTTCGCTAGAGGACGGTTTTTTTCTCTTTACTGTTTTTGATCCTTTTTCTAATTTTTTTGGATGTTTTCTTTTTTTTTTCTTTTTTTGTTGTCACCAAGCCGCCTATTTGCCAATTTTTCATCAAGGTGACCATTTTTTTAGGACATTTTTTTATTTTTTTGATTTTTTGGTTCTATACCTTGAAAGATTTAGGCATAAAACTTTTTGAGATGGGAGCCGTTCATGGGCTCCTGTAGGGGTTATACTTCAGGTGTTGATAACTAATATGCCCCTAACTTGTAGCTTGTTGTGATGATGAATGGTCCTAGCTAGTTGGGTTCAAATTTTCCTTTGTTGTTTGGATTTGGGACATTCTTTTGGTTCTCCTTTAGCACAAGTTCTCTGACTTGAAGGTCCTGCTTCTCATCTTCTTGTCATAGCTCTTCTTGACTCGGTTCTAATAGACTTGCAAATGGTTCAATGCTTCTATATGTCACTCATCTAGCAGCTCCAACTCATTCAGTCTTGATACTCAGTATTCTTCATCCATGATGAGGTTTTGCAGTGATATTCTCAATGACGGAAGCTCGATCTCAATAGGTAATATTTCCTTTGATCCGTAGACCAGGGAGAAGGGGGTGACACTTATTAGTGTGTGGATGTTGGTTCAATAGGCCCAAAGGGCAGGATTTAGCTGCAGATGCTAGTCACGACCTACATCATTGACTCTCTTTTTTAGGATATTTAGAATGGTTTATTGGTAGCTTCTGCTTGGCCATTTCCTTGGGGATAATACAAAGTGGAAAAGCGATGTTGGATTTTGAAATTTTCACATAGGTCACGAACATCCTGATTCTTGAAAGGTGTCTCATTATCTGAGATAATAGCTTAGGGAACACTGTATCGACATATTAAGTAGTTCAGGATGAACTTTGATATCTACTTTCCAGTTATGTATGTCATGGGGATGGCTTCCACCCACTTGGTGAAATACTCAATGGCGGTTATGATAAACTTGTGTCCATTGGATGAGGTGGGGGTTATCTTTCCAATGAGATCGAGTCCCCATTGCGAAAAGGGCCATGGTGTGATGATGGGATGAAGTTCTTGAGCTAGAGCATGGATGAGGTCCCCATGCTGCTAACATTGTAGGCACCTTTTGATGTATTCATGTGCTTCTCTTTCCATTGTAGGTCAATAATACCCCATCCTTAGCAATTTCTTGGCCAAGGTCATTTTGCTCGAGTGTGAACCACAAGTACCGTTATGCACCTTAGTTAAAGCAGTTAATTCCTCCTCAGTGTTTAAATAGCTTAGTAGGGTTCCTTCTACACTCCTATGGTAAAGAGTATTTCCTAGGATGAAAAACCAGGATGCTTTCTTGACAAAAGTTATTTTTAGGCTTGAGGGTAAGTCAGCAGGTAGGACACCTATTCGTAGGTAGGTATAAATGTCATGGTACCAGGGATTACTGGGACCAACAATTTCACACACAAATTCTGACTCTGGTACCTCAAATGCGGGCACGAGAAGCTGCTCTACCAAGAATTCATGTTTTGGGACATTGTGAGGGATGTCCAATAGGGATCCAATCATTGTCATGGCATCTGCTGCTCTATTTTTTTCTCTGGGAATTTTCTCAAATGTGATATCAATGAATGATTCTTTGAGGCTCTTTACCAACATTTTATATGGCATCAGCTTATCATCTTTAGTCTGGTATTCACCATTCACTTGATTTATTATCATTTGGGAGTCTCCATATACTCTGAGGGCCATGATGTGCCATTGCACTTCTATTCTGAGACTTATGGTTAAAACCTCGTATTCTACAATGTTGTTAGTGCAGGGGAATGCTAGTTTGTAGGATCTGGGTATACAGTCCCCCTGTGGGGTGATGAAGAAGAAACCAACTCTTGATCCATGTTGCATGTAGGAACCATCAAATTAGAGTTTCCAGTGGTCAGCTATGCTGAGACTGAAGATGGATTCATCAAAAAACTCTGATATGAGTGGATTCTCTGAATACATGGGTGCTTCTATAAGTTGATCTGCGATCACTTGGCCTTTGATTACTTTTCGTTCCACGTACACGATGTCGTATTCAAATAGAATCATGACCCACTTGGCCATCCTTCTGATGTAGAGTAAGGAGGGTTCACACCATCAAATTTCTATGTTCTTGGAAATAATCAAGTACACAACTGAAATTCTTCATTCTTCAGGCAATCTCAATCCATTAAACTTGAGCAACATGGGCTCCAACTTACACAAATGGACTCCAATCTCTATCAGACTTGGTAAATGATTTCAACATATTTATATTCATCCCAAAAAATAATTCCAACCATCCAAAGATCAAACAACAATGATTTAAAGCCAACTCACCTATGCTAGCCTCTAACCTAGTAGCATTTCCAAGTGGGACAAAAGTTATAACTTTTCATATAAGACTCATATCAGGATTGTAAAAACATTTTTAGATACTCATTTTCATTTTTTATAACATATCCAAAAATAAGTGTAGGTTCCTTTGGATTGAACCCTTCAAAAATGGACTCCTCTGATTGTGCACCTAGGCCAATTAGGCCTATTTTACAAAGGGTAACCCAACAAATGACCTTCCTAAACACAAAACTCAACACCAATAGTTTAGGTATGTTCCCAAATGACAAATTACACAATCTTAGCAAATTTTATCAAGTACAAAGCCATCAAATGCTCAAAATTCAATTTTTGTGCCAAAAAGGCTTGCAACCAATGAGGGTTTATTGAAAATATACATTCCAGACCTCTAAGCACCTGGTTTTTGCTTCAAACACCTTTAGTTGGGTCTACACATGCTTATAATTGTGTCTGCTAGTTGTGCTATGAATCTGCGGATGGATTGAGCCTGCTTTGGAGGTCTCTCAATTGTTTCAATGTTTTGGGTGCCTCCATCTCAAGGATTGCTTTTACCTTTGTGGGATCTATTTCAATACCCCTTATTGACACTATGTATCCTAGTAGCTTTCTTGACTATACACAGAAGACACACTTCTTTGGATTTAAGTGGACCTTGTATTCCTCCAACCTATCAAAAATAACACTTAAGGTTGCTATGTGATCTCTCCTCTTTCTGGATTTTGCTAGTATTTCATCAACGCAATCTTTGATAGTTTTGTGGATCATTTCATGAAAGATTAATTTCATGTCTCTTTGGTAGGTGGCTCCAGCATTATTTAAGCCAAATGGCATCATGTTCTAGCAGTAGGTCCCCCATGGACAAATGAAGGCTATTTTGTGTTGATCCTCTTTGGCAATCATTATTTGGTTGTACCTAGAGAAACCATCCATCAAAGAAAGCATTTTATGTCCCCCTGTCATGTCCATAATCAGGTCAATGTTAGGCAGCGAGAAATCATCTTTCAGACATGCTTTGTTTAGGTCTTTGAAATCTGTATAGATTCGGATTCCCCCATCAGGTTTTGAAATAGGAACCAGATTTAACACCCACTCTGGATAGTCTATTGGTCGAATGAATCCTGCATTAAGTAGTTTCTTCAATTCCATCTTGACCAATAAAGCAATCTAAAGATGCATTTTCCTAAGTTTTTGTCTAATGAGCTTTGCTTCATAGTAGGGGAGTATCTACTTGGGAAACTTGAGTTCTATCTTTTTCTTTTCCTTTATCTCTAGGAGGCACATTCACTTGATTATGGGTCTGATTTTTCCTTCCTACTGTTTGAGAGCTAGATACTCTATTGACACTTTCACTACCTGATTTCTCTTGTGATATAGAATTTGCATTATAGGCTCCTAGGACTTCATTCCTAATGGATGGAACTCTCAATAACTCAAATGCAGAGAGACTTACCTTAAGTTTCTTGAGTTCTTCTGCAACATATATGGAAAAATTGTTCTTCATTTAGATCAGCAGGAGTCTCCTTTGGATTGTCCATCACCCTGTCTTTGCTTGCTTCAACATTTCTTCCTTTTGACATGTCAACCTATGTCTGTCCTTCCTTTGATAGATACTGCTTTGACACATGAGGATACGATGGATTATTACTTACATTAGGATCTAGAGGTATGGTGAAGTTGTTTGGATGGATGGAAGTGGTAAAGGGGCCTCCAGCCTGTGGATGTCTATGTGGCATGTCCCTTAAATCATACTTCTTAGTGGGTCTTTGGAAGGTCTGCACTTTTTCAACATAAGCTTCTTCCTCATCTAGGGGGCTATTGTCATTCACTGGGTTCTCATTAAATAACTATGAAATATCATCTCCATTACATACCTGATCTGCTTCTTCCTTGAGCTGGTCTGATTCATCCTCAGGCATATTGTCTTTGCTTTGTGGAAAAGGAGCATAATTCAGGACTAACACTGAAGAATCATAAGGAGTAGAGGGTACTATTTCCTGACCACTGGAATTGTTCTCCACTTCATACTAAAAGATTGAGGTTGTTGTTTGGAACTCTGGACAATCTAACTCAGAATCTTGACTAGTTTTGTGAAGCCTACACCATCTCGATAAAGCATCTTATGCCATAAAAACACCACTAGGAGGCTTCTCTTGATTGGTTGACTGGTTGATCCAATGGGGTAGGGACTCCTCCATTATTAGGTCTCGTGTTCCAAGTCATGTTTTGTCTAGCTGGCAGTCTTCTGTCGAAACCCTGTCCACCAGCTTGACCTCTATCAAAATTCTGGCCTGAGGATTGTCCCTTATCATAATTCTGTCCCCTATCATTATTGTATCCTCTATCATTATTATACCCTCTTTCGTTGTTATATTCTCTATCATTATAATGTTGTCCCTATTGATTTTCTCGAATTTCTCTACTCTGATTAGACTGCATATTTCTCTGAGCAGCTTGCAACTAACTGTTCTGGTTCCTCAAGTAAGTCACCTCCATATTCAGCTTCTTTATTTGCTCAGACAATTCATCTAGTCTCTCTTGATCAGGACTTCTATATGGAGGCTGATTGGCACTATTCTGAGAATATCCTACTGCAGTGCTAGTATTCAATGACTGGTTCAAAACTTCAGAATTCTACAGATATGTGGGATAGCTAGTATGAGATTGTGGATGAAGAGGCTGATTCGCACTTTGATGGGGATAACTGACTGGAGGTTGCATTTGACTCACTAGAGGCCTTGGGTGAGGGACCGTGGGCAATTGAGGGACTGGATTCATGATTGGGGTATGATTAGTGAGAGCCTGGTTGAGTGTTGGGATCTGTCCAGGGTGGGAAGTGAGTCCTAAAGATGGAAAAGGTCTAGACAAATGTTCTCTCAAAGCAGTACTAACCTTCATGGCCTCCGCATATGCCTCAATCAAAGTGGTGGGAGGGTTGTTTCTCCACTTCATGAATGTAGTAGTGAGGATGTCTAGACCTTTGTAATAAAATTCTAAAGCAGTAGCTTGGTAACCAGCATAGGGGGCCTGCAATCTGGTATAGGCACGATGAAATCTGTTGTTAAAGGACCCTATAGGCTCATTGACTTCTCTCTTAACATTAGTGAACTGACGATAGAGCTCACTGGGACTAATGGGAATCTTGAACTTCTGCAAAAATGCAGTCTCCAATTCATTCCAATCCCGAATAGATCCAGTAGGAAATGGTTATACCAATAGAATGCATCTTCTCCTAAGGAATAAGGGAAGAGCCTACATGCTACATCTTCATGATTGATCCCTTTGTCCTTAAGCCAAGTCTAGAAGATCCTAATGTGTTCCTCAGCAGTTCTATTGGGGTCATTGACAAGGAACTTAGAACAAAAATGCTCTAGGTTCTTGGGCATGACATTGTAATTGGAAAAGGTCAATGGGGATGGGTTGCAGTTGTGGAATGGGAATGTCCTCAGACTCAGATGAAGGTGAACTTGGTGAAGATGGAGATGATGGAGGTGGTTGGGTGGATGATGATTCTCCCTTTACGCTAGTCCTTCTTGACCTAGTAGGGACTGGAAATTCTTGAAATTCCTCCTCTCCTAGAGTGGATCTGGTTCTTCTTTTGAATCTTTCAGTAGACATAGCATACAAAAACTGATCTAGCTTAGCTTATTCAGGCCCTCCTTCTAGCGCCAATCTATTGATGATGTTTTCTTCACAACAACTCAGACAGAATATGAGATCATATCTCTCTTGAAAGGTAAATCTCTATCAGCAAGCCTCAAGAGATGACCCCAACATCTCTAATGTCAGGTCTTGACAATGCATAAACAACTCAGATAATATGTGAAAATGCTGGTAATCACAATGGGACCTTACTACAAGCAAAGAATGAATCTTCAATTTATCAAATCTGGAAATATGATGATACTTCAATCCTAAGTATGACTAAAATGATAAAGAAATAACAAAATATTAGGGTTTAAAGAGATTACTAAGACTAATACTATGCCTAAGATTAACAATGCAAATGATGAAATACTTGAAATAGACCAATCCCTCATAAACTAATCCTCGCTTAACCCAGATGAATCTGCAATCTCACAAGAATAGTGCAATCTTCTAAGGTGTTAAATATTTTTAGATCATGAACATTCATTCAAAATAACCCCAAAGCAATTGATATGAATAAACCCTCACAATTGAACTAAGGTCAATAGATAGATAGTCCACACTAGCTTTGCAAAGCAACTAACAATCAACTAGCTGCAAAAATTATGGACCAGGGATCACTGCAACACTTCAAATATCAAACCATAAACATCATTAAATCGAATCTAATCCTGAATATCAATTTTTCTCAAAGCAATTCTAAAGATAGAATAACAAGAGCCATGCAAGATAAGAAGAACACGAGTATGGCACCAAATCACAATGTCATTACTTGCATCAAATTATCCATTGAAGCAATAATTCCACCTTTTTGTTACAATATTTTCTTGAGAACAACTACTTGCTAACTCTTGCTCTACTTAATTCACTTCTATACTAGCTATCTCTCTATTCGTCTATGTCTATATCTAGCCCTTACAAATGAGGCAAAATGCCATATTTATAGAGACCCCCATAGATATGTCGGCCTAGTTAGGGTTTTACAATAATAATTCGCCACAACAAGTCTGCCAAGAGAAATTCAAAATGAGATAAAATATCCATTAAATGCATGAACTTCATCCAGCTCGGCCTGGGATCTTCAACGCAACTCAAACCAATGCATGCAAAATAATAGGGAAGCACAAATCTCGATGTAGCCTAGCATTAACTATCTTCCCCTTTGTCTTTATTTCGATCCAACATTTCATGCACTTTCAAAAGCACCTTATCCAAGTCGGCCACAGGAGGTAGAGGTAAAACCTTAAGTCATCTCTCAATTGATGTAATATCTTCCCTTGATTGTTTCACCGATTTATCCCACTCAACCTTATATGTAAGATATTTATCAATCACAACAATATAGGTGGCCACATAATCTAATTGGTGTTCAGTAATAGGATCATCATTGACTGGAGCATAAACATCTTGCCACCACCTTCTCAACTGCTCTAAACTCAAATATTTAGGTTCTATCTTCCTTCTCCCTGTCATTATCTCAAAGAAATCAATGCATCCATTATAAACACCAATTAGGGTATCCTCAATTTTCCTCCTCTGCTCGTATATCTTCTTCAGAACCTTTTTCCTGATTTGTAAAGCCTCAAACCACTCCTAAGGTTCAGTAGTTCTAGAGGAAGGGAGAATTCCATCACTTACAATCTTGTCCTTGGTATACTCCATGATGGTTTTGGTTTTCTGTAGCAAGAGGTCTGCATCTTCCTTATCTTGAGCTAATACCACCTTTAGCCAATCAATTTCCCTCATAGCATCCTTTCTAGTTGAGAGAATGTCTCTGATAGCATCATTTCTTTTGGATTGCACCCCTTGTAGCCAATTTGCAGTAGCAAGAGTGGAAGCCTTCATTCTTTCCAGCTCAGTGATAGTTTCTTGGGGTAGGAGATTTGCAGTAGAGCACAAGGAGCTAATGGACTGCAAAGGTTTCATAAGATCTTCCAAACATTTCTTGAGTCATTCAATCTCCCTCTTCATCTCTTGTTTAGTCTTTACTTCTTTCCTCAATCTACCCAAGATGACTGCACTGGAACCTTGATACTCTTCAATGTATTAATCAATAGAAGTGGGCCCTAAATTGATAGTCTGCAGGTTGTAATCTTTTGCAGTTACATCATCTCTATTCCTATTTGGAGTAGGAGTTGCAATGTGGCCCACTCTATTACTTCCTTCATCCCTTTCAATCTTTGAAATGGCCCTGACCCTTTTCTTTCCTTTATCCTTTTCGATTTTTGCCAGTAACTCCTCCCAATTGGGTGGGGTATCTTCCACAACAACCTGCTTCCTCTTTATTTCCTTATCCAACCAATCAGGAATAGTGGATTCTAATTTCACTTCACTCTATCCTACTTCCTCCTGCTGACCTTCATTCAAATTATGCTTCTTAGGAGTCTCATATGATTAATATCCTTTTCTTCAGCATGCTCGTCCCTGTGCTAAGGTGACGAAACCTTTTCTAATACTTCCTCTCTTTGAGGAGATTTAACTTCTTCAGTCCTTACTAGCGAATCCTCATATGCAACCAAGGGAGACTGCATCACCTTTTCTATTTCTGCCTCAGCATTATAAAGCTCACCCTTATTAAATTCTTTTGTTTTTGTTTCTTGGTGATCTTCAACTTCTTTGGATTCACCCAATTCTTCATTTTGAGCCTCATGGAAAAGAGGAACATCATCATGCTGCTCCTCTTGAGAAGTAACCGGAGGAGGATCCGCTTTGGGCACACTATCTTTAGGACAAGGAGTCCTTGACTTCCTTGTATACACCTGTCTTTTCTCCTAAACTTTCTACAATTACCATAGGTGGATCTACTTCCTCTCCTACCTTGGAACTTGCCTTTTGTGACAGTCTCACAATTCTCCTCCTTTTAGGCATAGGAGCACCAACCTCAGGATCTTTCTCTTTAGTTTCTTCCTTACCGGTCTTAGTTCTTGAAGTATGCCCCCTTTTCTTGGCAATTGGCTTTCTCTGTTTGAATATCTTTAATCTTGATTTTAGAAGGGGAGCCCACCTTTCCCTTACCTTTAGGATCTTGCTCAGCTGACTCCTCAGAGGTAGAATGAGGGTCCAAATCTCCCATCAAATCATAGGTACACTGTACACCTTCATTTTCCAACTCCTGCATTTTGTGCTTTAGCCACATCTTAGTGTACCTGGTGACTGGATCCATCAACTTTCCTAATCCTGTCTTTTCTTCCTCTAGTCAATCCACTTCACCAATAGGCCTGTCTTTTACTACCTCATAAGCATGACCTTGAATCAGGTCCCCATCATCTTCAAGTTGATTAGGAACTTCCTTCACATTATATAATCAGACTAATTCAACTGGAAGCCGGGAAAACTTCTTCTTTCTAACCTCATACTCATCATTGCAATTGGCCCAGTAGTCTTCCAGATCAACCTTATGGCTATATTCTCTACTGGCCCTCTTTTGTGCTTCACCTATTATGTTGAATCTAGATCTCTTGGAATGGAAGGAAAAACCAAGAGCACTCATCTCCTCTTTTGAAGCTTGGGCTGAACTAATGGAAGGGCATGCCTCTCCAGTGCCTATCCTCAAAGAGAAGTCTCCACCAAAACTATTCTTATGCTTGTCCCTTTTGACAATAGCATCAAAGTCACATATCTGTCTAGTAACTTCCAAAAGTAAAATATGATCAGTGGGATACCTTGAAAGCCTGTATGGAGCCCTTTGATAGCCATGAATCCGGATGTATGAGAGGGTTGGGAATTGAATGAACCAAGCCCCATATTTCTTGATGAGCTCCTTGGCTTGATCCGAAATCCTCATATGTTTTGCACCCTACAAAAATCTAATGATATGCATGTTGAATGCATCATTCACCCTTCTGTAACTTGAGCTCCCTAAGTGCAATTGAGGGTAAACCTCATAAATAACATCCTGTCCAAAGAATCCCCTTGTACTTAATCCTTTGTAGGGATGAAATCTTGCAAGTGCATAGACTAAGTACGAGGTCATTGTGAAGGTCTTGGTTTGCAACACATTAGACAATTTCTCATGAATCAACCTACTTATGACACTTGCCCAATGATAAGTGATATTCTCCTATTCTATCCTTGCAATAACATGGCACATCCAACCCTCAAACATACCTGCACTCTTTAATCCAACCACCCTGCTAAGAAGAGTAATGGCATCATAATACTCCTTCTTGAACTTTGCCCTGAACAGTTGCTTAGGCAGTTTAGAATAATGAGACTTGGGCTTCTCGAGCCAAGAATTGATAAGCTATTGTGATTTAACAATCTCCTCTTCGTAGTACTTCTTAGTTGTTTCGATGTTGAATTCCACCACATGAGATATTTCAGGCATGTCAAATGTCTGGGCTACAGAGACAGGGTTCAGATTTTCCACAATCCTCCCTTGAGGACCAATTATTCTCTGTGTATCACTGTCATAATGCCTGGCACACTCAAGGACTAACTCATAACACTGCATTGTAGAGGGAAAACCTGCTACGTGTGCCAATCCTTACTCCAACATTCTTTTGGCCACCAAAAGAAGATCTCACACTGCCATTCTACCCTTGAATTCCTCATAATCCCAAAGTCCAACGTTCATGTCAGAAACCTTTGACCATATAGAGGTAGTTTTTCTCTTGATGTCCATCTTAATCATTTCTGCTTCAGATAGGAAAGATCCCTCCATGTCACCCTTAGCTTTTCCAGCTACTACCTTTCTAGACTCAGCCTGCACTCAACAAAGAAACCATAGTAAAAACCACATGAAACCAATGTTAATCAATCAAAATCATCATTAAAATGAATCCTATATAAGCAAGGTGTCATTAAACCTAAAATAAAATGATCATATTAAACTTCAGCTTTCAGGACCATCTGCAGAATCCAAGCCAAGGAGGAATTTCAGAGAATTCTGGACCAGACGGTTTCTAGCGGAATGAACATGAAAACACCTATTAGCAACTCAATCCGACCATTATCAATCAATAAACATGCGAGATCTCAAAATAGCATAAGTTAATCATAAAATGCACCATCATTCACTAACACGTCATGCTATTTCATATTCTTTCACTTTCCCCCAAATTCCAGAAAAATCCATAAGGGACGGATTTCCGCGAAGGACGAGACATTCTGCAAATTTCAGAAAAAAACTTGGGAACACAGAATTCTGGGAAAATACGGAGTCGAAGGAAATCCGTGAAGAAGATGAATCTCTGAAAAATAGTGGATCCCAAGAAAACAAAGGAGACAAGGACAATCAGGAAAATCTGCCAGAGCTGGAAAATCCCGAGATGGATGAAAAACCCAAACTTCAGCATTAAATCACGATTTCGCCCAAATAAATGGATCACTCATAAATTTCAAGAATCTAGGTTTGAGACAAGTTTGATATGGACCCTTTACAGATTTTCTTAGAATTCTAGGCCAATTCGAAAGCAAGATAAGGTGAAATGGTGATGCCCTAGGTATCAAACCCCACAAATCTGCCATTGACACACAAGAAAGCTCAGGCTTCAATCATTCCAACTGCTACGTCTTCACTAGGGGTTACTCACGGCTCTCAAGCAAGTTATCTCATAATGCAAGCAAATTAACAACCTCATAAACTACTTGGGAGACCATAAATCAAACAATATCATGCAACCTAGCTTCAAACTCCCAAAACCACAGAAATTTGAACTTCAAGCAAACCAAAACGCCAAAGCACAGCTCACTTCCATCAATCGAAAGAAAATAAATTGTATACATACCATTTGACAAATTAAAGATTGATTGTGACAACAAATATTAGCCTTCAACGCTCAACAAAGAACAGCAGCGAAAATGCCAAAGAAATCTTCACCAAATCAAACAATTCGTAGATCAAATGCCCCAAATCAAGTCTAACACCAAAAGAATGCACTCCCCAGCTCAATCGAACATAGACAACAAAGCATAATGGCACAAGAGTCCTCAAAGATAAGTTAAATGCATCCCCTCAAGTAGGGAAAATGAACATTAATGCCGCTGACAAGACAGCTTGGGGAAACTCGAAAACTTGAAAACAGGACAAAAGTCAGAGAAATCTGGCCCACATGGAATTATACGAAGACTGAAAATTCCTGAGTGACAACATTCAGCCATAGTTTGAGCAGGATCCGAGAAAATCCGCACTGGGTGAAAAATCCCGAACCGGGGTAAAAACCCAAAATTCACCCAGAACTTAATATTTTCAATGAATAACTTAGGGGAATCACTTAGGCAATCAAAATAAACATTTGAGCACATGCCAAAGCAAGAAAAATCCTGAAAATCAGAGGGTCCTTGCTTTCAACGGGGCGTGCGTGCGAAATCCGCACAACAAGTACCTTGTCTTTTGAGTCAGACCATCAAACCCATGAAATAAACCTTGTCTATCCTCAACTCATCAATTACAACCGAGGACCACCAATTTTGGACACTTTAAAAAATGACGAGGCACTCTCAGAATTCATGGGATTATGAGATACGATACCATATGGAGATCACAAGGTTGGGTTCGACATCATACTGGACACACAGGCCTATTACGAGGAAATGATTGAATCCTTCAGTCACTAAGTGAAAATCTAAGAATAATCTCTAGGTCTTTGAGTGAAAACCACATTGTTGCACTCTCTGACCTGAAAATAGTAAAAATAAAGGATGCATCCAATGGTGAAAACCTCTCTGAGGCACCGAAGGATGAAGGATTCAATCTTCCCCTCAGTGAAATTCATCAAGAGAAGTCAGTGGTATTAGCTGAGAAGTGCGGCCCAATCAACCTAGGAATAGAGGAAACACCGCACATAACTTTCTATTTAGAGTCACTTCTCACAGAAGAACAATAAATTTTAGTTGTGTTCCTGAAAGAAAGAAATATAAACTTTGCATGGACCTATGCCGACATTCTGGGGCTTGATCCAGAGGTTGTGGTTCATCACCTAGCTATTTATCCCAAAGCAAAGCCAGTGAGACAAAAGCTAAGGAAAATGCATCCCTAGATAGCATTGTTGGTCAAAATGGAATTACAAAAGCTCTTGGATGTAGGATTCATACAGCTAATCGATTATCCATAGTGGGTCTCCAATCTTGTACCTATTTCAAATCCCACTAGGGGCATCCACATCTGCATAGATTTTAGATACCTTAACAAAGCATGTCCCAAGGATGAATTTCCACTTCCAAACATTGACATGATTGCGGATATGACAACAGGACATGAGATGTTATCCTTGATGGACAGATTCTTAGGTTACAACCAAATCATGATAGCAAAAAAGGACCAACACAAAATGGCCTTCACTTGTCCATGGGGGATATATTGTTGGAATATGATGTCATTCGGGTTGAAGAATATAGGAGAAACCTATCAGAGGGAAATGACACTAATATTTCATGATATGATTCATAAAAATGTGGAAAATTATGTGGATGATATATTGGCCAAATAAAATAAAAGATGAGATCACATAGCAGCATTGGGCTCTATCTTTGATAGGTTAGAAGAATACAAAGTTAAACTCAATGCAAAGAAGTGTGTCTTCAGAGTACAGTCAGGAAAGATCCTTGGGTATATCGTGTCTATGAGAGGGAATGAAATAAATCCTACTAAGGTTAAGGCAATTCTTGAAATGGAGGCACCAAAAACAATGAAACAACTAAGAGGCCTACAAGGAAGACTCTAGTCCATCCGCTAATTCATAGCACAACTAGCAAACAAGGCTGTCCCCTATTCTTACCTACTCCACAAGGGGGTAGTGTACAAGTGGGACAAGAAGTGTGATCATGCTTTCAACAAAATCAAGGAGTACTTACACCGCCAATCCTCATGCTGCCAATTCCAGGCAAACCTTTGATTTTATACATATCATCAACGACAACTCTTGGTGCTCTCTTAGCACAACATGATGAAAATTGAAAAGAGAGAGCTATCTATTATATCAGTAGAACTATGGTGGGACATGAGTTGAACTATACATCTATTGAAAAAGCTTTTCTAGCAGTCATATTTGTAGCACAAAAATTTAGACATTATATGCTAGCCCATCAGATAAATCGCATCGTAAAGATAGACCCCCTTAAGTACCTGCTTTCCAAAGTAATGCTTACAGGGCGGACAACAAAGTGGGTTATGATCCTCATAGAGCATGGCATTGAGTATGTGGAGCACAAGGCCATCAAAGGACAAGCAATTGCAGATCAACTGGCGGAGGCACTGATATACTCAAGAAATCCACTTGTATCAGAATTCCCTAATGAATCAATCTTCAACCTAAGTGTAGTGGATCATTGGAAAATGTACTTTGATGGATCCTACATGTAACATGGGTCAGGGGAAGGGATCTTCTTCATCACCCCACAAGGTGATTGCATACCAAAATCATACAAGCTATCATTCCCTTGCATAAATAACATTGCAACTTGTATGAGGCCCTTGTCATAGGTCTGAGAATTGCAGTGCAATGGCATATCATGGCACTCAAGGTATACTAAGACTCACAACTCATAATCAACCAGGTAAATGATGAATATCAAACAAAGGATGACAAGTTGACCCCCTACAAAAAACTAGTGGAAAGCCTTAAGGAGTCCTTCATTGATATCGCATTTGAGTAGCTACCAAGAGAAAACAACAGAGTGACAGATGCAATGGCTACAATCGCATCACTCCTTGAAATCCAACTCAACATCCCAAAGCAAGAATTCCTCGTAGAGTAGCTTCTCGTTCCTGCATTCAAGGTACCAAAGTCCAAAAGTTTGTGTGAAATCATTGGTCCTGGTGATCCTTGGTACCATGATATATACACTTACCTAAGAATAGGAGTCCTCCCTACTGACATAACCCCAAACCTCAAAAAAGCCTTTGTCAAAAAATCATCATGTTTTGTCATCTTAGGAGATACCCTATACCATAGAAGCATTGAAGGAACCCTTTACATTGCTTAAATGTTGAGGAGAAATTGACTACCTTAACTAAGGTACATATCGACATTTTTGGTTCACATTCGAGCAACATGACCTTGGCCAAGAAACTGCTGAGGATAGGGTACTATTGGCCTACAATGGAAAGAGAAGCACTTGAATATGTTAGAAGGTGTCTACAATGTCAACAGAATGGGGATCTCATCCATGCACCAACTCAAGAGCTCCACTTGATTGTCACACCTTGGCCCTTTTCACAGTGGGGGCTCGATCTTGTTGGCAAAATTACCCCCACCTCATCTAGTGGACATAAGTTCATGATCACTACCACAAAGTATTTCACTAAGTGGGTGGAAGCCATCCCCATGACCTATATCATTGGAAAGCAGATATCCAAGTTCATCCTGAACTACTTAATATTCCACTATGGTCTCCCTCAAGACATTATCTTAGATAATGGGACACCTTTCAAGAATCAGGATGTTCGATACCTATGCCAGAAATTCAAAATCCAACATCACTTTTCCACTTCGTACTACCCCCAAGGAAATGATCAAGCTAAGGCTACAAATAAGACCATCTTAAAGATTCTTAAGAAAACAGTCAATGAAGCTAGTCGTGATTGGAATTTGCAATTGAATCCTGCCTTATGGGCCTACCAAACAAGCATCTGCACACCAACAGGTGCCAACCCATTCTCCCTAGTCTACAGATTAGAAGCCATACTCCTCATTGAGATTAAGCTCCCATCACTGAGAATACCATTGTAAAATCTCATCATAGATGAATAATATTGGGTATCAAGGTTAAATGAGCTAGAACTACTAGATGAGTGGCATATGGATTCCTTAAACCATTTGCAAGTGTATCAAAACTGACTCAAGCAGAGTTATAACAAGAAGATCAGGAGTCAAACCTTCCAAGTTGGATAACTTGTGCTCAAGGAGAATCAAAAGAATTTTCCAAATCTAGATAGCAAGGGAAAGTTTGAACCCAATTGGTTGGGACCCTTCATCATCATATCAAGTTACAAGTCAAGGGCATATTAGTTATCAACACCAGAAGGTGAGCCTTTGTTGGAGCCCATGAATAACTCTCATCTCAAAAAGTTTTATGCCTAAATCTTTCAAGGTATGAAACCAAAAATAAAAAAAAATGAGAAAATGTCTTGAAAAAATGGTCACCCTGATGAAAACCTAGCAAATAGGCATCTTGGTGACAATAAAAAAAATCAACAAATGCAAAAATCTAAAAAAATAAAAAAAGGATTAAAAAAAGTAAAGAGAAAAAAAATCATCCTCTAGTGAAAACCACTTCGGTGGCGCTTTGGGCAAGTACCTTGGTGAAAACTTGGAAAATAGGTGCCTTGTGTAAATAAGCACTTTCCATCCACTAGGATCTCCTTGGCTTGTTCTGCATCATCCATCCATTACGCTTCCACACATTCATTTATCTCCATATCTTCATCCATCATCTATCCACATCCATATCATAGCTTGGTCATGTGTTTGTATCATGATCCCTCCTACTACTACTCATCCCATTCTCAAGGTTAGTTTGTCCTGTCTTTATCGGAGTAATCTATTGTATCACGTTGGTGGCATGTTCTCATTGGATCATATTCGTGTATATTCTTGAAGCCTTCCCAAAATCAAAAAAATCCAAAAACATCAGAAAATATCAAAAATTCAAAAACAGGTCAAAAAAGTAAGCCAAAAAGTCAAAAAACAAAGTCATCTTATCGAACTACAAGTCTTTGAGCTCTAAACGTAGGAAAGGTTGATCTTTGATTATCCCCTAAGACACTTAGGTCAATCCTTTAGGAGTCCGTCATAATAAACTGGCAATCCATTTGTTCATATCTCATCAATAAATCAAGTTTGTGTCAGTCGAACTACGTGGTCTCTACATATATAACATAGGAAAGTCTAATCTATTGATTAGCCCTCAAGGCCCCTAGGATAGGTCTTTAGGTTAGTCTCTTGGTTAAAATCTCATAAAACATAAAAACATTGGAAATTTTGAAAATAAAAACATTTGTAAAATATTGAAAATACCAAAAAAACAACCTCAAAACATTTCAAAAACACCAAAAATATCCAAATATTTGAAAAAATCCATCCACTCCATCTCGCTTTCACCCACAATAAACATCATTCATAATAAATAGTCATCATCCTCAATCTTTGGTGAAACAGTAAGAAACAAGTCTAGAAAGTTAAAAGTGAAAACTCAAATGTCAAATGTCTCAAGTCTAGGTCAGTAAGTAAACAAGTTGGTCAACTCTTTGTGTCATTAGCCTATCATCCAGTCAGTCCCAAATCATCTGATAACATCATTTCCTAGGATGCATCCTTCCTACAATGGACATCAACATCAGGCATCACCATAGTTTACTCTTGGCTAGCGGTATTGAAGAACATTAGCTTGTTTGTTTACTTTATCTTTGTCTTTTAGCTTATCTTATTTGTGCTCATTCCAATGACCTCTCAATGATGTCCAAACAAAGGGATTTAGAGAATGGGTCAATGATCATTTTCTTTTGTCTGTTGTGCTTGTTGGATATTCTTGTAATATAACCTTGGTCATGCATGCTTTGTTTGGGTGTAGGGAGGATGCTTTAGGTGTCTTGTTGACCACATAGGAAGGCTTTCCTTTCTATGTTTTGGTCTGACATATTTGGAATATCTGAAATACATTTTGAATAAGGTTCCACGTGTCAGATGTGAACAAGAGTACTCCTATCTGATTGTCGATTCAAAGTCCATCACACTAGGCGCAATGTCATCCTGGTTCTTTATACCTTGATGCATCTTGCTTATGTGTATTATCAAACATAAGGTAAATAACCCTTTTAAAGTCCCAATTCTTGGTAAGAAAATCATCATAATCTCCAATAAGGTTGGCTTGTTGGATTATCTTTTTTATTCTTCTTTTCTGCGCTAACATGGTACCATGACAGTTAATCAAAATCATCGTTAATGTGTCCATCCTACATCCACAAACTGTTAGCATAATACTGCATATCATTTAGGAAACATTGATCATCTCACATGCATTGCATAATATAGATTGGTTATTCTAAGCATCTCATAAACCATACATTTGCATTCATTGCATAATCACATATACAACATCGTATCATTCATCATCAAATAGGTATCATAATAAAAGCATCATCATATCATCCATACATGTTGGAAAAGTACTAAAAAGGAATATGCCGTCGCATTTCATACATCTCATGATCATAGCATATAACATCATCATCCATATAGATATGTTAGTCTAAGCATTTTAAACCATTCATCATATCATAACATTTGCACCATCCATACATGATCATAAAAAGTGCATAGAAAGATACTGAAAAAAAAATTCATCCATCCATAAGCATTTGCATCACATCATAAAATCATTTGGTAGGCTCTTGATCTATAGCTTGCTATGATGACAAAAGGTCCTAATCAGTTAGCCTCAAATTTACCCTTATTTTTTTGGTCTTATTGACTCTTTTGATTTTATTTTAGGACCAGGTCACCAATTTCAAATATTTGAGTCTTCATCCTTTTTCATAGCTATGATTAATGTGATTTTGATAATCTTGTAAATTATTTTATGCATTAAGGTTCTTTTCATATAATAAAGTTATAGCTCATGTAGTCTACATACTCAATATTTTTATTATCGATGAGATGTTGCAAGGATACCCTTAAGGATGGAAATTCGACCTCTATAGGAAAAAAATCCTATGTGCTAAAGGCTAGTGAATATGGAGTGGAACCTATAAGTGTACATATGCTAGTATGTAGGCCCATAAGGTAGAGTTAAGTTGAATATTTTAACCATGAACAACTTCATTGATTGTTTTCTTAAGGAATTTCAATATGGTTTATTAGAAGCCTCAGCTTGGACATTTCCCTATGGGTAATATGGAGTAGAAAAGAGGTGTTGGATATGGAATTTATCTCCAAGGCTATGAATGTATTGGTTTTTAAATGGTTCACCATTTTCCATGACAAATTTCAAGGGAAAACAACATTGACAAATATTGTAATTGAGGATAAACTTAGCTATTTATTTGTGATGATGCAGGTTAATGGAATTGCTTCTATCCACTTCATGAAGTAACCAATGGTGATTATATTGAATTTTTGACCAATGGATGAGGTGGGATGTATTTTTCCTAAGATATTGATTCCACATTGTGAGAAGGATCAAGGCATAGTTATGTGTTTCAACTCTTGAGTTGGTTTATCAATTAGATCTCCATGCTATTAACATTGAAGATATTTCTTAGAAAATTTTGTGCATCATAATCCATAGTCGACTAGTAGTATCCTATTCTCAACAACTTCTTAGCAAGGGTAGGACCACTATAATTTTCCCCATAAACACCCTCATGAACCTAATGTAACGAAATTTTAGCTTATGTCAAGTTAAAAAATCTGAGGATACCATCAAGAATTTTTTGATATAAAATATCACCAAGGATAACAAAATAGGAGGATTGATAAATACATGTTTTCTTTTGGTTGATGCTTAGGTTGTGTGGAAGGATGTTATTATGTTGTTGATTGTAAATTTTTTGATATTGTGGGGAATCGGGACTATAATTTTTTCACACAAGTTATTAATCTAGAACATCAAAAGTTGGAGCCAAAAAATTCTCATCTAGAAATTCATAGTGTTGACTATTTTGTGACATATGTAAAAGAGATCCAATGGTAGCCATGGCATTGAATTTTTTTTTTTCAATATTAGTATCTTTTCAAAGAAAATTTTAGAGAAATATTTCTTGAATCTATTATCTATTCTCTTGTAGGGTAACAAATTCTCATCTTTTGTTTGGTATTCATCATTGACTTGTTTTATAACTAGTTGTGAATATCCATAGACTTGAAGTTCCTTCATGTGAAATTAGATGACCATTTTGATTCCTCTTATTAATGATTCATATTTTGAAATATTGTTGGTGCATGGAAATGCTATCCAATATACCTTGGGGATACAATCTCCTTGAATCGTGATAAAGAGGAATCCTACTCTTGAACCATCATGGGTGTAGGATCCATTAAAGTACAATTTCCACTAGTTTCTTGGGGTGATGCTGAATGTTTCTTCATCTAGGAATTTCAAATAAGAAATTTATCATGTATGGGTGCTTTTAGTAGTTGGTTAGCAATAAATTATCCTTGAATGGCCTTTCAATCTGCATATTCAATTCCAAATTCACTTAGTATCATGACCCATTTATCCATTCAACTTATGAGTGTTAGTGGATCTAATTTTGAGTTGAGATTAATTTGGTGATTAACAATATTTTTTGAATCTTTTGTGATTCTAAGAGGACAAATAAGAATTCTTGTTCTATTGATCTGTAGTTAAGCTCATATCCTACCAATATCTTGCTAATTTAATATAGTTTTCTCTCTTTCTCGGTATCATCATGATGTGCAAGAACAAATCCTAATATTGATGTTGTATTTGAGATGTATAATATAAAAGGTTTTCCCTAGATCAATGGAATCAACACTAGAAGTAAAGAAATAATAACTCCTAATATTTATGGTGTATCTAAGATGTATAATATCAAAGGTCTTTTAATTTTTGGAAGGATTGTTGAAATTTATCATCACATTTAAATGTAACATTTTTGTGTAGGAGATGAGAGAACAAATGGGACTTATTTACTAGTTAGGTAATAAATCATGAAATTGATTGAATTTTTCCTTAGAGACTATGCAACTATTTGAGATTAGTTAGTGGAGGAATTTGAAGTATTGCTTTCTCTTTTTCTGGGCCAACTTCAATACCTCTACAAGAAACAATGTATCCCAACAATTTTCATGAAGTTACACCAAAAAAACATTTCTTAGGATTCAACCTCACTTGGTACTTCTCCAATCTATCAAAGATTTGTTCAAGAATATCCAAGTGTCCTTCTCTTGTGATTTATTTCCTTAGTAGGTCATCTACATAGTCTTCCATTATGTTTTGGAATAATTCATGAAGTATTATTTTCATCGCCCTTTGATAGGTTTATCCAGGATTCTTTAGACCAAAAGGCATTACATTCCAATAGTGTGTACCCTAAGGAGATGTTAAAGTTATTATGTGTTGACCTTGAGGTGTAATTTAGATCTAATTATATTTTGAGAAACCATCCATTAATGAGATCATTTTATGTCTGTCCATTAGGTCAAAAATAATTTCTATATTAGATAACGAAAAAATTGTCTTTTGGACAAGCCTTATTCATATATTTTAAATCAGTGCATACATGAGTGCCCCTAGTTATCTTAGCAATAGGTAAAATATTAGGTACCCATTATATATATTATATAGTTTGGATAAATTTGAAATGTAAAATGTTTTGAAGCTCAACTTTGACCAAGAGTGCAGTTTGAGGATGCATCTTTTGAATTTTTTGTTTCACTAGTTTAGCACTTGGGAAAATTGTCAAGTGGTGGATCACCAAAGAGGTATCAAGTCTAGGAATTTATGTGTGATACTAGGAAAAATTTATGTTTTTTATTTCAAGGAATACTGTAAAATCCTTCTCCCGAGGTGTTAATGATGTGGAAGAAAATTTGATCTTAGGATTCTATGTTGTGCTAAAGTTTATCTCTTGTGATTCTTCAACTATTCTTGGGGATCTCTCTTGATAATTAGAAATGGTAGGAAGGCCAAATCCTCCATCCTTAGGTTCCTTAGAGAGCATTTCATCTTTGGATATGTCCTTTATTTATTTTTCTTGATCTGATAATGCCATGTTGTGGTTTTCACTAGGGGATCATTTTTTTTTTATCACCTTTATGAATAAAGAATTTGATTCTTTCCCAAATTATGATTTTAAATCAAGCTCTATAAAAAATATAGCTTTGTGATCCTTGAATGGTATGTTATATCAAAGGTACATAATTTCTTAAATTGTTTCATCATTTTGAAATGTTTCCAAAATTGGTGGTCCTTGTTGATCCCAATCAATGAGTTGGGGGAAAATGAGTGGAAGATTGTTGGTTTGTGAGGTAGACATGAATGATATGGAGGTTAAGGTGAAAATATACATGTATTTGAATAGGTCAATGATGTAAATGAAAGATTCATTGATGGTACAATTATTAAAAGTTTCAACTTCAGGATTTAAAGTTTTGGCTACCTTCCTAAGGACACACTCAATATTAGGAGACACATTTTCTAATGTCTAATACCAATCTATTGATATTTCTATCTATTTTGTAGAACTATGGGTTCTCTTAATCTTTGTTCATGGAGTCCAAGGCCACCTTTACCTTTGTATTCCATATTCTTGATGATATGAAATCCCTTTGTACATTGTTCAACTAGTAGGGTAGCTTGTTCTTCATCTTCTTTCTACAACCATTTGGAGATATCCTCTTCAATGAGCTATTTATTTAATTCTCCCTAATGTGAGATAACTTTATATTCATATTTGATAATTGTAGATGTTATTTTGAATTTTTTTGGTTTTCGAGATGTTCTAGGTGAAGAAGAAAGTTATCCCACATAGAAAGAACCTTTGGTGTCATATTCTCCATATCCTTTGTCATGTACTTGGGTCTTGATCTCAATAATGGAAATATACAGAGTGGATGATGAAGATGAGGTTTCATCATTGTTGGCTATTTGTTGAGATTTTTTCTAATTTTCCTTTATATTTCTACAATATTGGAAGAGGCGATGATCTCCATAAATTATTACCTCAACATCATTATAGGAAAAAATTAAGTATTGTTGGTAGGTTGAAGATACAACTTGGATGGAATGTATCCATGGGAAACCTAATATATTGTTGTATGGAAGATCAATGTCCAAGACTTGACATATAGTATCTATCATGGTAGGACCAACTTGTATAGGCAACTTGATTACACCTTCAAATTCTCACTTAGAATCATATTGGTGGTAGGTGGAAGATACAACTTGGATGGAATGTATCCATGGGAAAACTAAGATATTGTTGTATGGAAGATCAAGGTCCAAGACTTGACATATAGTATCTATCATGGTAGGACCAACTTGTATAGGAAACTTGATTACACATTCAAATTATCACTTAGCGTCATCATATATATATTTTTTTATACTCTTTTGTGCATCAATGAAACTATCAAAGTATCCCAATTTTTTTATCAATCTGAGGGCACAAATGTTTAAGTGAAAGCCCATTTCTTGATTGAGGTTTTTAACAAATATTCTCATGAGTTTTTTTTTTAGATATGGTCCATGGGAGTTTACTTGTCATATTCCTACATCGTTGTAGGAAGACAATGGATGATTCTCCATTTCATTGTTGTGTATTAGAGAGGTCAACCATGGATATTTCATGTTCAATATTATATGAGAAATGAATAATGATTTTTTTTTCCAATTCATGAAATGTTTTAATCTTGTGTGGTAAATGAGAGAAACATTAAATTTATTTTCCTCCTAAACTTTGAGGATAGAGGAAAATTATGTATCATTGTAAGCAACCTCTAGTCAAGCTATGTAAAATTCCCATATATGTTCTAGGTAATTGTACAAAGATGGGGGACCAAAAGGGGTCTTAAGTGGCCATTTTTTTAAAAATCAACTGTGAATGGTGATCCTAGACCTACACAAACACAAAGAACAAACATACAATTAGTCCCATATGCAAGATAGAAACAACATTCCCCATGAAATTCATTTGAAACATAAAAACAAGAAATAATATGAAGAACAAAATGAAAAAGCTATTTAAATGATTAAAATCTTAATCCCATGGGGGAATTGGCGCCATTTTGATGTGGAAAATGGCCCTTTCCCAATTCCTTCCAAGCTTGGATGATGATTGATGAAGATTTGATGCTCCTTGGTAGAATTCCTACATTAACCTAGCTATGAAACTTGAAGAAAACTATGAAAGTGGATGAACAATAGATGAGCAAATTCAAAATCTCAAGATAATGACTTTGCATGAAGTTGTGGATCCAAAATCCAAATTAGAGCCTCTTATTTATAGATGAGAATGATGGAGGATGAGGAAAAATGGATGAATGTGGGATAAAAGACCAACCAATAGCATAAAGTCACTTGTCAACATGCCAATGGACAAAGGTTGAGCACATTTTGGTCATTGTGCAATTAAATGCAATTCGGTGAATTTCAAAATTGATGAAATGATAAGTTGGAGGGAGAAGAAAATGAAGTTAATGCCACTTGGCTCAAGACAAAGGACATGTAAGAAACGTAAATGCCTTGTTGGATGTACAAACCCTTTTGGAGGGATTTTTTCAAACTTGGAGAATATTCCCTTTTTGATGTCTTTTTGAAAGTAAATAGAGATTTAATAAATCAATTAAAATGATTTTCATGAGAAAGTTGCAAAAGTTAGAGGATTTGATGGATTAAGATTATCATTAATCAATATTTGATTAATTAAGAGAGAGATTAGCTTGATTTGACTATTTTGACTTAGACTTTTGGATTAATTTAAATCAAAATGAGAGGAATATGATTTTAGACTTAATTAAATAAAGTTTGATTTATTTAATTAAAAGGGATGATGTTAGATTAAATTAAATAAAGATTAATTTATTTAATTTAATAGAAAGACTTTAGAGCTTAATTAAGTAAAGTGAATTATTTAATTAAAAGAGAGACTATAAGATTAATTAAATAAAATGATTTATTTAATTAACAAGAGATGATGAATTAATTAGATAAAATTGATTTATTTAATTAAGAGATGAAATGTGATGAATTTAATCAAATAAATATTATTTGATTAAATGGTTAGCAAAGCAGATGATTCAGGACAAACTGGTGTTAGTAAAATTAGGATCAGGTGCATAGGATCAATCAGTACATTTTTTCGTGTCTACATTTTCCCCCTCTTTGAAGCAATGTACCCGCTACGTTGGTTCAAAGAATAAACTACTACGATCAAAATTCAATTTATTTTTATTTTTTTTGGATGCCCCAGTAGAAAGAAGTATACTGGTACATTGCCCGCTCGAGAGATCAAACGAAAATTTGGATTTTGGGTGATCTCGCGAAAAAAGACAAGGTGCCCGATGGGTCCAGAAAGGCTCCAGAATGCCAAGAACATGCAAAAACGTGAAAAAATGATGCAAAATGACCTTTGGTTGGGCAAAAAATTGGGGGTCTAAAAGCCTAGTTGGATAGCTAAATAGGGTCAAAAAACCCTAACTTTCAAGCTTAAATAGGCTTTGAGAGGCAACTTCCAATTCATTTACTCATTCATCCCTTAGAGATTTGTCCATTTTGAGCTTTGACCACTGTTCAAGATGGCACAATGTGTGCTTCCATGACACATTTCGGATTGAGTGCAAGTGTACCAGTGGCTACCAGGCACATGACCACCAGTATGTGACCCTTACCTAACTTATTTTTCCATCTTTCATGTGCATTAATTAGTGTCCAAAGGTCAAACAAGTCAAGCAACGTTGTTTGGTGTCATTGAAAGCCTTGAATCAGCACCACACAACCTTAAAGTGTGTCTCTATTTAGTATTGTGCCACGGTGGTCTAGTTTAGAGATTAGGATTTATCTTTCAAAGTCATCCGCCTATGCGAATAGCACCACAAAGGTTTAGTTTGCAATCTAGGGTTCAAGGCCAAACTGATGTGTGGTCAAACTGCGTCACGACGGAAGAGTTTGGACTTTAGAGGGTTCCAGCGGCATAGTTTGGAACTTCCAAACAATGATACCATTGCAAACAATGACGCATTTGATGTTTTGGTCGCACAAAATCCAAACAAGATTTTGATTTTTTATGAAACTTGATGCGGTGACCTTACTGATATAAGAGGACATGGAGCTGGTACACTCACGGGAGCATAGGTCTTCGATTTTGAGCAGATTAACTCAGAATCCTAGTTTGCATGAGTTGCTCCAAGAGCACCTAGGAGTGATAGGACTTTGGTACATTGCGTAAGCTCCGGTCATCCAGACACACCTAGGGATGATGACAACATTGGCGGAGAGATGGCATAGTGAGACATCCTCATTTCACTTCCCTACAGGCAAGGCGACAGTGACCTTGGAGGATGTGTGGCACATTCTTCCATTTTCTGATCCACAGAGAGCAGGTCATCTATAATGTGGACGCTAGGAAAAATGCTTGCTATGAGGTCATGGGCCTTGATGAGATCATCTTTGCTGAGGGGAAGATCGAGTTAGAGAGATTCAAGACCTCAGTGCCAAAATTCAGACTGATTATAGCTGCTATCATCTCAGGGCTCGTGGCACCAGATCGGCGCGGTCGACATTTCAGCCCAGTATGGGATCTTGCTTGGGAACAGATGCTTTGATGGAGAGAGTGCTTTGCATGGGGGCCAGTGATGTTGGCCTCCCTCTACCATGACTTACATGAGTTTGCATATTGCGATAGTAGGGCTATCAGAGCAAGAGTCACTCTATTGCACATCTAGGCTTGGGAGCACATTGCAGTGCTCTACCCATGAGTCACATCAGTCGACATGGAGCCAGAAGACACAATGGTCTAGTAGTACAGGGGTGGATTGACCTTTACTCATACAAGGTCAGCTAACATCTATTACTGGCAGATGGTTATCGATGAGATGGTCATTTTTACTTGGAGGCCTTGGCTCGACATGCCCACCTAGTAATATGACGTTCAACAACTCTTCTTTGTGAGGTAGGACCAGCTTATTCAAGGCAGGGAGCATACAATGATAGAGTGTTATCTACCGGATCGGGTTGTTAGATAGTTTGGGGACACATGATCATCTCGATGACTAGTACGTGGCAATATTTGCGTATAATATGAGGGAGACCACATGGGGTCACACGATCCCTTCGAATGAGGAAGTGGACTCTTCTAGATAGCTAGTGGCTAGGGGATGGCGATATGATTAGGGGCACGTGGACCCAAGGACCACACAAGCATATCAAGATTAGTTTCATCCATTGGTCAGATTGATAGTGCTTGGTGCATTATTACCGCGGAGGAGACCTAGAGGTCGGTCAGCAGGGTGGGGGCAGGGGTGAGGAGGTAGAGTAGATGGGGACAAAGATAGAGATGGAATTAGAGGCAAAGGAGGAGGTGGGCCACCTCCATATCAAAGGGGATAGAGAGACTAGGTTCCTGGAGATCAACAGAGAGATGGGGACAGGCAACCTCCAAGAGACTAGCAACAAGAACCACCACCATTGCCACCACCTCAGCCAAACTAGAGAGGTGCATTTATCCAATAGTTACAGGCATAGGTTGCCACCTTGATAGCTAAGAGGGATCAGGTGAGGGTCGAGTGGGATTAGGCCATCCAATAGAGAGAGGTCGTAGAGCTACAACTAGCATAGGAGACTGGGAGACACCAACAGCTAGAGGCCACACAGGGCAGGACAGTTCTTGTGAGGATGTTACATGAGGCGGTCAGAGAGGCTGAATATTACAGAGTTCACTATCATCAAGCAGTGACCCAAGCAGCCCGGGCACCAGACTTCTCACAAT
>VDFB02259937.1:0-27467 GCA_007258455.2 Sequoia sempervirens
TGGACAACGTAGAAGAGAACCTGTTATCATGGAAAAGCACCTGAAGAATCTTGGACTGGGTTATGGTTCATCTCACGTGATTACCCCAAGTCTTGCAAGCACCTCTTATGAGGAAGGAGCTATTTCTACCACTAATGAGACATCAGATAATTGTGAACATCTAGACGACTATTTGTATATCCAAAACACATGTTTGAAAACCTCAACATAAATACTATCGTTGTTGAACCTACATCCGAACTTATATCTAACGATGACCATATTGAAATGGATTCCAATGAATACGAATGGGATTCTTGTGACTCTAGTGAGTATAACCTAGATACCTTATGGAGCCTTGGTAAAACCAATGTACCTACCCTAGCAACAACCTCCATAAGATTTGTTGATACTAATGACAAAATATCCTTGCATTATCCATAGTTGATAGACTGGGACCAACAATATCATACACCTATTTTGGACACATTTCAAAATGATGAGGCTATTGTAGATTTCATGGGACTTCAAACCGATATGCCACAAGGAGATCATAAAGTAGGTTTTGTAATGGAACTAGATCAAGGAGCATATTTTGGAGGGGAGATTATTCCTTCTAGTTGCAAAAATAAACTACAAAACTTAAAAATCAAAAATAGGTCCCCTAAAGAAAACCACAATGTGGCTTTATTGGATCAGGAAAAGAGAAAAACAAAGGACGCATTTGAGGGTGAAAACCTCTTTGAGGCACCCTAAGATGGAGGATTCAATCTCCCCACTATAGAATATCAAGAGAAATCAACACTCCTAGTTGAAGACGTTGAACCTATCAATGTTGGCACAACAAAAACACCAAAAATCACATATCATGCAGCATAACTAGATCCCGAGGAAAAGGTAAATTTCTTAGCATTTATCAACGAGCGCAAAATTAACTTTGCATGGACATATACCGACATGCTAGGGTTGGATCCTGCCTTGGTAGTACATCACCCAAAAGTGTTTCCTAGAGAAAAAACTATAAAATAGAAGCTATGTAAAATGCATCCATAGATAGCACTCTTGGTTAAAGTAGAACTTCAGAAACTTCTAGATATGGGTTTCATTAGACCCATCGAATATCCTAAGTGGGTATCTAATCTTGTACCAGTATCAAAGCCCACTGGGGGCATAAGAATCTGAAATGATTTTAGGGATCTCAACAAGGCATGCCCGAAGGATGACTTCCCTCTACCCAACATCGACATGATTGTAGACCTAACTGTGGGATATGAAATGTTGTCACTGATGGACGGTTTCTTTGGATATAATCAAGTAAAGATCTCCCCCAACAACCAACATAAAACAACTTTCACTTGTACGTGGGGAACCTTCTACTGGAGTGTCATGCCATTTAGTCTGAAGAATGCAGGGGAAACCTACCAACAAGAAAAGACCACCATTTTTTATGATCTGTTGCATATCACTATGGAGGATTATGTGGATGACATATTAGCAAAATCCATCAAAAGAGAAGATCATTTGGCTAACCTATCAAAGTTATTTGACAGGCTAGAGGAATACAACCTATGACTTAATCCTAAGAAGTGCATATTCAAAGTGACATCTGGAAAAAAAATTGGGGACATTGTGTCTAGAAGAGGCATCGAGGTGGATACCGCCAAGGTAAAATCTATATTAGAAATTCCTCCTCCAAAAACATTGAAGCGGCTGAGAAGTCTACAAGGTAAACTATATTCCATCAGACGATTCATTGTACAGTTGGTAGACAAGTGCCATCCATTCACCCATTTGTTACACAAGTACATAACATTCAAGTAGGATGGAAGATGTGATCAGGATTTCCAACAGGTCAATGATTACTTACACACTCATCTAGTATTAATACCTCCAATTCAAGACAAGGCAATGATCATGTATGTATCTACAACCCCAGTAGCATTAGGAGCTTTGTTAGCATAATTGGATGACAATAACAAAGAAAGAGTGATATACTATATTAGTTGAACACTAGTGGGCTATGAATTAAACTATACGCCCATAGAGAGAGCATGCATATCTGTCATCTTTGCAACACAAAAGTTGAGACACTACATACTAAACAGGAAAGTAAAGTTGATATCAAAAGTGGATCCCCTAAAGCACCTATTGGCAAAGGAAACTCTATACAGATGAAGTCTAGACGAAACATTACTAGCAAAATTGTATATTAGAAATTCCTCCTCAAAAGAAAAGCCATAAAGGGACAAATAATAGCAGATCAACTAGCAAATGCACCAATGGAGGATCATCAACCTCTAGTATCACAATTCCCAGATGAAAGCATACTTCTAATAGAACAGTCAAGTCATTGGACCTTGTACTTTAATAGGTCTCACACTCAACATGGCTCGAGAGCTTATATCCTCGTTCTCACACCACAAGGAGATAGTACACCCAAGGCTTATAGGATTTCCTTTTCATGTACCAATAAAAATTTTGAATATGAAGTGCTAATCATTGGATTCAATATGGTTGTAGAATGGAGGATAAAAGAACTACAGGTCTATGGATACTCTCAACTAGTAATAAGACATGTAAATGATAAATATCAAATAAAGGATGACAAGCTAATGCCTTATAAAAAGAATGGTGGACAGATTCAAGCAGCAATTTATCATCATCACCTTTGAACAAGTTCTTAGAATCAACAATAGATCATTTGACACTATGGAAATAATAGGTTCACTCCTCGACATTCCACAAAACATTCCCAAATACAAATTCCTCATGGAGCAACTACTTATATTGGCATTTGATATCCCAGAATCATAACTTTTTTGCGATGTTGTTGGTCCTAACTCACCTTGGTACCAAGATACATTTGACTATATCCAGCATGAAATCATACCCCCTAACTTAACAACAAACCAAAAGAAAACCTTTGTTCATAGAACTTCCTGATTCACCATCTTAAGAGATACCCTATACAGATGAAGTCTAGACGAAACATTACTTTGATGTATTAACATAGAAGAAGCACAAACCGCTTTACAAGAAGTGCACGAAGGTATTTGTGGGTCTCACTCTAGTGGACCTAATCTAGTACAAAAATTGTTGAGAGCAGGGTATTATTGGCCCTCAATGGAGCAGGAATCCATTCATTTCTCAAGCAGATGTCGCTAATGTCAACAACACAGTGATCTTGTCAGTAATTGCAATCTATAACAACACCATGGCCTTTTTCATAGTGGGGACTAGACTTGATAGGTAAGATATATCCCACTTCATCCAATGGGCACAAGCTCATTATCACTACAACTGAATGCTTCACAAATTGAATAGAAGCCATTCCATTAACTTACATCATAGGAAAGAAAATATCCAAGTTCATCTTGAATTATTTGATTTTTCACTATGGAATTCCCCAAACTATCATAACATACAATAGAACCCCATTCAAGAACCAAGATGTTTATGAGCTTTGTTCCAAGTTTTCTATCCAACACCAATTCTCAACCCCATACTATCCCCAAGGAAATAGTCAGGCTGAAGAATCTAATAAAACCATTCTAAAATTATTGAAAAAGACTATTAATGATGTCAGGAGTGATTGGCATTTGCAGCCAAATCCATCCTTATGGGCTTACTGAACTAGCATTTTCCCACCTAAAGGTTCCACACCTTTTTCCTTGGTCTACGGATTTGAAGCGATCCTACCTATTGAAGTTGAAATCCCCTCATTGCAAGTATCCCTGAAAGGCATGGTCAACAATGAGGAATATCGGGTGTCCAGATTGAATGAGTTGGAACTCCTAGATGAAAGGCATTTGAGTGCGTTAAACCATCTCCAAGTTTATCAGAATCGTCTCAAACGAAGCTACAAAAAAAAGATCAAGAATAGAAACTTTCAAGTTGGTGACCTAGTGCTAAAAGAGAATCACAAAATCCATCTAAATCAAGATGGAAAGGGGAAGTTTGAACCAAACTGGTTAGGTCCTTTCATCGTAACATCAAGCTATGGCTCAAGAGCATATCAGTTGGCTACTCCTGAAGGAGAACCTTTAGCTGAACCTATGAATAGAATCCACCTTAAAAGGTTTTATACTTGAGTGCATCAAAATACCATCAGCAAAAAAAATCTAAAAAAAAGCAAAAAAAGAAAAAGAAAAAAAAAAAAGAGTCAAGAGAAATAAAATGTTCTTTAAGTCAAAACCACTTTATGGTGCTTCTACGACAGGTACCATAGTGAAAACCTGGTAAACAGATGCTACGTTTGAATGAGATCTGCATCTTTATCTATCAACACTATCTATAACATCCACCCATTCATCCCATAATAAAACATGCAACCAATGATGGCTCAATGACTGATCAAGTGTTGCACCATCAAAAATCCATCTACTCTAATGAACGTAATCTTTTCTTGAACTAGGGGAAACTTCCTAAAATAGTGGATTGGATCCTTGTACATCCCATCACGGTTGAAAAATATCAAAATAAAAAATATCCAGAAAATAAATGAAATCAAAAGAAAATCACAAACATCAAAAATCCCAAAAACATTTTATGCTTTAAAGTCAACACCAGTTGAACTTTGTGGTCTCTAGGTGTATAAAATAGGAAAGGCTAATATTTGATCAGCCCCCTTAGGTGTCTGTCATAATCTTTAAACTTAGTCGAAAATCCAAAAATATTTGAAAAATCAGAAAAAGTCAAAAACATAATCTTATCAAACAAGCGAACTATGAGTGTTTGTGTGGATATCATAGGAAAGGCCATCAGCAATGAGCCCTCGAGGCCCTAGGTTAGTCCCCCAAAATGCAACAAAAAAACATCCAAATATCTTATCAAAATCCAAAAACATTCATAAAATATAGAAAACTCCAAAAACAATGTCACTCAATACAATCGAATTATGATGTCTTTGTGTTCATCACGTAGGCAAGGCTAATTTGTTATCATCCCCCGAGGCACTAGGTCAGTTCCTTTAGGTTCCCCTAATTGTCTCTAAATTCCCCGAAAAACAACAAAAACAACATCAAATAACTCAGAAAACTACAAAATTTCCTACCTCCATTGTCACCTATCCACAATAAACTCTCCATCCATAATAAACAATCGTCACCCTCAACCTTTGACAAAGAAATCTACAAACAAAGAAAACATCAAAATCAAAACTTCCAAAGTAAAAATTGAAACGACCAGATCACTACCAAGATAGAACAATGCCTAAAGTATTAACTACCTACCTATCGATAATTCATCATCAACATCCTAACATGTTTCTTAACGAATAAAACGTTCCTACAATAAACATCACTAATGGATAACATCCTGAAACATCAAACAACTATGGAAAATGATACTGCATTGTTTATCTTTTTATGATCTTATCTTTTTTATTTATAGTAATATCATGTTCCCAAGATCTCTCGATGATGTCCATAAGGATTTAGAGAGGAAGGAATGGTGATATTGATCATCAACTTATGTTTATTCTATTTGTCAGATATTTTTGTAAAACTACCATGGTGAATACTTGCTTTGTTTGATGTGTGGAAATCATTTTAAGGAAATTATTGTAGCAGTTGCATGTTAGGTACTCCATACCTCTTTGTATAACTGGTCCGAAATGTGTTAAAGCTTCTCACCCATACACTCTAATAGGGTTTTCGTATGTCTGGTATGAGCAAGAATATTCTTTGTTTGTAGAGTCAAATTCCACACAATGAATACAAATCCACCTCACTTATTAATACCCAGGTGCATCATGTCTACTTGCTACATCAATAAGGAATGCTAAAAGATACGAAGCCTCTATGAAAGCAAAAGAAAACTCATCAATGACTAACAAACATCAATTCTTCTATCTCTAATCTAACTAACACATCTTCTGAACATCTCCATCCTGCATCCACAAACTCATCAGTGCATATCATGAGCATATAATTATATTCATACATCCATCCATAGCATATACATGCATTAAAAAAGAACAAAAGCATGAGCAAATAATTATAAACCATTCATTTAGGCATCTCATATACATATATATATATATATATATATATCTATATCATCTCATATCTATATATATCTATATATATATATATATATATATATATATATATATATTGCATCAGAAAATACAAAAGCATCATCAACACATATAAGTATCAATGATCATCTATATCTATCTCAATAACACATAATAAATCCAAATCGAAACATGGTATATCATATATCATCAAAAATGGATAGTGTCAGATCATCAAATGTCATTTGTGATACAACATCAAAGGATATCAAAATAAATAAATATATACAAGGCCTCAGCTGGGCTGATGAATATATATGCAAAAATATGTCTACATAAGTCTCTGATACAATACATATAAAAGGTATTAAACAAAATCACCTCTTATGGTCGTCTGACAGTGGAGATCTAGGTTGATGCTTGCTATGATGAGAGGATGGTTGTGGGACAATTGGAGACTATTTGATAGACTTCCCACTCGACTCTGCACTTGTCTGTATACTCAACTCTCCAAAATGAGGCCATCTATGATCCCTCAACACAAATGCCTCATATAGCGTCTGATAGTATGTACATTGTTGTCAAAGCCTATCCTGCTCAGCCTAATACTGGGCCAAGGATATCTTTGTTATCAATTTGTGCTACCTCTCGGTAGCCAACTCCTATCTCAATGAGTCTCTCTCCTAATGGAGAGCATCTCGCTCTGTGTTAAGAGAAACCACCTTTGTTTGGTGTCGCTCAATCTCTACATCCCTAGTCGTTGTCATCTAAGCTAGCTAAGCTACCATATCCCCTTGTGGGGGAGGACCTTGAGGAGCCTATAGTCCCTGCTGCTACTGCTACCCATCATGTTGTTGATGTCGTTTCCCATCATGTTGTTGATCCTACTGGTCTTGTACATGTTGCAGTTGCTCGTGAGCAATCCTAAGATGTTGTTGATCCTCTTAACACCCAACATGACCTCCTATGTGAACACCTAAAACTGGACCTCCAGGAGGCATAGTCAATCTCAAAGGCCTACGGCAGGCCCACCAACCATCAAAAACATGAGTCATCCCAGGATCTATGGGACCAATTTCCCAACCCCATGGAAAAGGTCTCAATGCTCTAAATGTTGCCACTATTGTGCCAGAATCACCACAAGGCCCCCAAGCAGTCTCCTCACATGTAGTGTGTCCAAATATGGAAATATAATCATTGGCAAGCCGAGTTTGGCACTCACCGAACTATCTCAATACTCTTTTTGGTAAATATCTCTTAAGAAAAAGATTAGAACAATCAATCAAAAATCGGGTCTGCCTACAATAGACCACCTACTCCCGGTCATCTAGCCATGCCTCACTATCCCTATATGGCCACCATATGAAATCTATCACATCATCAAAAACTTCCCTCCAATAAGATAGTCTACCAGGCTGAGTATAATGTAGATAATCATGGTATTGATAAGCATAATGATCATGAGCTCCCTATCCCACATGCCCTCTAGTTGAGTAATCGCTATCCTCTCCCAAGCCCAAAAATGCAACAAACTGGCTCCAGCAGATATACTGCTACCACCTCTATAAATGACGTTGTGCATATATCTGTAAAGGTGGGCCAGTACACACTGACCCCAAGCATAAACTATGGCCTCCTCCATCATCTACTCAATAACGATGCCCCAACCAACAGGGAACCTCTTAGCCCTCCTATTGGGCATCAGAGGTCCGGTGATAATACCTTCCAAGATGGGAACCATAAGATCGAAACCATCAACAAGAGACCCCAAATCGATCTTGGAATCAACAACTTGCAACTTCTCCACACCAAGTAATCTCTCCATCGCTAAGGTGCCCCTTTGAATGTTGTAATCAGTTAGCTAACCATGAATGAGGATCCTAAGAATCCTCCAGACATCCTCCAAGGTAACCATGCACTCTCCAGTAGGAAAATGAAATGAAGAGGTCTCGGAATGCCACCTCTCTATCAAAGCATTCATCATGGCTCGATGAGCTCTGAGCAATGGCAAGTGAGAAATATAGCGTAAACTAGTGGCATCGAGAAAGTTTCTCTGCGTATCATCAAAATCAACTAACCCGTCCATCAACCAAGGAATTTTCTCTCGCATAGACAAAGGATTAAGGACAACTTGCAAACATTCAACGCACAACGTCAATATTTTTGAGAACTTAAACTAAAACTAAACATTGCCAATCAATTATTTTGGAGCAAAAGCGAACTTTTTCTAAGCAATAGCGTGCATATTTGTAATAGTGCTCACATTTTGCAATAGCGCCAATATTTTGCAATAGCGTCAATATTTCTCAAAAGCACTCATATTTTTCAATAGTGCCTATATTTTGCAAAAGTGCCAATATTTTTCAATAGCACCAATATTTTTCAATAGCATACATCTTTTTGTAATAGCACCAATATTTTTCAATAGCGGCTATGCTTGTCAAAGCGACCTTAAAAAAAGGTCAATAGCATTCAAATCAGACCAAAAGCGAAAATTTTCCTAAATTATTGTTATTTCCTAGAAAAAGTTTGAGCATTAATTACAAGTATGAAAAAAAGATGAAAGCAAAAATCAAAGACATGTGTACCGAAGCCCCTATGCCAGCTAGCCATCAGTATACTCTGACTACCTCTGCCCTATGTGGAACTCCTAGAACTCGAGGCATTGTGAACCACCATCTACATAAGGAAATCTCACAAAAACTCTAGAGGCAAGAAATTCTCAAATCAAGGAGTGCAAATGAGGGCTAATTTCAACCTAATTTACCATTGACACCCCCTAGACCCTAATTTTTTACCTTGGAAACCCTCCTAGGTTAAAATTAGGATCACCCTAGAACATCTAACCCATAAAAAAAGGCCCTATAGCCTAATTTTTCATACTCCATGCATCTGAACTATAATGAAACCTTATCACGAGCTCAACCCAAAAAATATTTTTTTTGGCCAACCTCTTGAGGGGGAAGTCTAGCGTCCCATTATCCTTCTGCTGACCATCAAGGCATAGTGGGGCATGTAAAAATATTTCAATTATGAACTTAATATCAAATTCTTTGAAACAAAGCAACCAATACTTTGTCTCAAGGAGGGGAAAAATGTAGACATTTAAAAAGGACCTAACACATATCACACATCCTGAATGACATTTTTTCATCATCAGCATTATTATCACTAATATCATTGCATTTCACATCATTTATATCAAAAACCCTATTTTCCTCTATTAATTGAATAATCTTTAATTATTTAATTAATTCACCATAGTGTCAATTAATCTAACTTTTATTCCTCTTAATTAATTAAATAAACGTAAATTATTCAAAATTTATGTCACTAATATACCCTATTTGTCTAAATCAATAAATTGTTGTCACTTAATCATTTAATTAAATCACTTTCCCCTCTCTAAACCTGAATAATTAAATTAATTAGTCAACATCATTCAACACAATCAACAAACAAGTACAACTTTATTTGTTAAAGTCAAACATGACTTGCACGTTCAACTCAAAATATTAATTATTCAATTAATTAATTATTCTCACCCCTTTTGTGATTGAGCAAATCATTACCACTGATTTCTCAATCTAATTGGTTGACTAACTCATCTACTCCTCAATCCCACTAACCACTCAACCTAATTCTTCAATCCCACTAACCACTCAACTTGATTTCTCCAATCACACAAATTATGCAATCTAAATCCTTTGATTATGCAAGTAACTTCCTTAATTGGATCAATCACAGAAGCTAACTGGTCAATCTATTTCCTCTCAACGGTTCTCAACCATCGATCATGATCTTTTACTACTATATCTCGATCGTTCATCTGGAAACAAAATATATATAAAACACTCTTCTACCTTCTCACAAATCATCTAGAATCTTCATAGCAAAGTGTTGAGCAATTATCTCTTGAGCACATTGATAGTTATTATCAAATTCTAGTTCACCATTATCAACACGAACCAAAGCTTTTACAACAACAACAATGGAGGCTTTGTATTAAATTGAGCAATCTGACATCCAAACATCAATACAAACACAAATCTGACATGGGATGGTATAGCGTTTAAGGTTTTGAATTCAATTTATGTTATCTTTAGGATTACATTGTTTATTGATTTCGTTATTTTAGAGATTCATTTCATGGGTATGGTTGGAATTTAATCTTGTTTGAATTGATTTAGTTTAATTCATTGATTTTTTCCTTATGCTTTATTCTCCCCTTACGACAATTATACCTTTGCTAAAATTGGAATGTCACCAGATAATTTTAGTAGACCGTTGTGCAAGTTGGTGAGCTATGCGGCTTGACCAATAATTTTGTTTGCCTCAAAGGGAAACTTCTTCCAAAATTAATGATTTAATTGTTGATATATAGGTTCTTATGCCTTCAACTCCCAACTTCAAACCCTTGTAGATCTAGCCTTTAATGTCCAACTAAGATGAAACAAAAGGAAATTTTGACTTTCTCAAGTACTCTAAATGCAATGATTGATCAAATTTTCTCCACCAATCTCCTAAAATGTAATTGTAATAAAGGGCCATAATAGAAACCCCTCAATAATCTAATATTTGTATCATATCTTTTTATTCTCTAGATCATCCAAGGATGCAAGAGAAGAGCATACTTAAGACTTCAACAAAATACAAGATTTGCACTTAAGATTTCCCAAAAGACTATCCAAAGGCACTCAACTTGCTTTGATACCATGTAAGATTTGGCTATGGAGATAGCCAACCAAAATCTAGAGGCCTAATGGAAAACACAAGATACTCAAAAGATCAATATGATGTAAGAATAAATTGTATTCATATCAAAGAATGCAAATAGAATGAATACATAATGTATGAGAGACCCTTGGTTATATAGGCCAAGGTGAGACATAGGACAACATAAGATTGTGACAAGTGTCTTAATCTTATGATATGAGACATAAAGTGATAAGTATCTCATGTGTACCCTAAGTAAACTTAAGTGATAAGATGTGAAAATGACCTAATAGTGGAACTAGCTAGGTAATACCCCTATTCACACCAACACATTCAACTATATCTTAGAAAGGCCCAATAGAAAATGTCATGTACCCAATCTAGATGGTTTGGTTGGAGATGATCATATGCGGGGAGTTGAAGAGTGATGGTCAACCTTTTACTAATAAGATTATTTTCACTTCCATTATCAATTACCAAAAGAGTCATAGTATTCTTGATTTGATAGTTCTATGCAGCAATAAACTCATGAGAGGAGTTATAGTAGTTCTTAGTCATGAAAATAAGGGCAAGGTCAGGCTCTACAGGATATCAACCTCAACTATGTGAAGATCCTCCTCTTCCAAATTTCCTTGCTACTCTTTTATAAGGATTATTTTTCATTCTCTTACTAAGGAGTGCAAGGGAGTACCTTGCACCCCTCAGTGGAATGTTCCCATCATTTGTGATAGCTAGAAGATTATTCCTTGCTACTAGTGGTAGAGGATGATGACTTATTTAGAAATTATGATTGGCCACTAGGGTTATTGGATGTTTTAGAGGTGACATATTGTATCCCCTTTTTAAACCCTAACTTACTTTCTACACAATTGTAAACTTAAAATCCCTATCTAAAGATTTAGCTTCAAAAATAGGCAGCTCTTTACGAAGGAAAGGAGATAGATCAAAAATAAATTTAATAACAAGTACCTCTTTTACATCTAAATTATTGAGCTTGACTTGAAGCTTACTAAAGTTATCAATACATTGTTGCATTGGTTGACCTTGAGCTTGCCTAAGTTGTAGCCATCAACCTAACATGTTTCATAGATATCTAGGGGGTATAATCTTTTCTTAAGAGCTTCCTTTAGTTTTTGCCACTTAGTAATCTCCTATCCTCTTGCTACAAGCATTATCTAATGATTTTGATACCAATCTAAGGCTAAATTTGATAGATGGACCTCAACAATTTGCACCTTTTGGTGGTTGTTCAAATCAAGCCATGTTTTGAAGTATGCCTCTAGACTATGAAGCCAAGAGTTTATTTTTCACCATCAAAGCCTGGACCATCAAATTTGGCGATAGAATCCTTTTGTTTCAAGTTGGAAGCCAAGGGTTTGTGTGGCCTACATATTGGCTATAAGACATTGGAGTGTTGTTTGAAAAGTTGTGATAAGGTTTTGCATAGTATGATTTTGGCTCTCTATTTGATTTTGCAAATTTGTTGGAGTGCTCATGTTCACAAACTCTTCAAAAGTATCTTCTCATTAGGTATCTCACTTAAAAGCCATTAAAATATGGAGTGCGAAAAAAATCTTTCTTATTAAGGGTTTTTCAATAGAATATCTTCCAAAGAGTATAAATTTTGATCCATGACTTTGATTTAGATTTTTTTTAATTAAATTTATTAACAAGTTAGATAAGTTAAACCGATCAAAGTTAGGCTTTTCCCTCATTAAAACCCTCAAAAACCACTAAAAAGACCCCAAAAATGAGCTACAAAGTTTCACAAAGTGAGACCTAAGAAAAAGAAAATATATATCTAATAAGGGCTAAAGATGGAAACCTTTAATGAGATTAGATCTTGGGCTGCAAACGAAAATCTATAAGAGAGTACCAAATGAAATCCTCAAGGAGTCTAGATCTATGGCAACCAAAAAAGGAGGGGGCTAGTAAAGGTTAATCAAAACTTCAAGAAGACTATGTCTAAGGTTGTGATCTTTCAACTTCGATACCAATTGATATAAGTGCACAATAATAGATAAAGTAATAAGAGAGATTTTTCTCAACAAAGGCCCTCCTAAAACATCTTCATTAAGTCTTTTAAAGGAATACAAAGATTATTCTAGAAGAAAGAAGCTTTAAAAATTTTGAATACAAATATTATAATATTCCACTAACTAAATATTCTAATTATTAAGAATATTATATTCTAATGTACCAACTAATCAAATGTTGAGTCCAATCAAGAGGCTATAAAGAAGCTAAACCTTGTGATATTGCTACTAGGATTCAACCGTGTAGTTTTACAAGTCAAACTCATTGGCCCACATTTGATAAGCTAAACCTTATCAAACACCCATCTACCTCTTGCATTTAACTCCCTCTACCAAATAAACAAGAAAACAATAAAAATACATCCAAAACATGTCAAAACTCAACAAATCCACATGATTTTGCTTCTATATGAAAACATCACAATATCAATATTTTTTCATGGTAGATTGGAACCCCACTAAAATAAGCTCATACATGTAGAAATCGTTCCTTTTGTAGGTGCCACTATTTTCTTCACATTTCAAATTTCTCACAAACCTTCTGTTGACTAGCATTTGCACACCCAAAAAATTATCCAAAAGGTCTTTGCAATCATGGCTCACCATTTTATTAAGTTGCCAATTGTCTTGACACAAATAAAATTTTCAACAAGAATAACTCATTTTCAAATATTACATCATAAGTGTGTAATCAATTCAAGTTCAACTACATTATCCCATATTAATTTATTATTAATTGATAATTAGCCCAATACATCCCGTAACATAAAGGTGACATTAAAATGTAAAATTCTTTATTCAATGAAATTTTTAATAATTAATTTTTAGCAAAAAGAATTACACATTATTATTGGTCGATAGGATTTTTATAAGTGGACTTGCAAGTCCATAAGTTACCCTCAAACCTGTCTCACACTGTGAAACAACTTAACGGTTCCCAGAAAACATTTATTCTTCTCACGGGTAAACAAATCTACACTACCATATCGACACATCCCTTACATCCTTAAAATATGCAAGTGCTAATTGTAAATAATCTAATAATATGTAACACCTTGTAATTGTGATACCTTAGCACAACTAACCACTCACAAGGGGGATTCATGTAATCATTTTCCATGTTTCCCTTCCTCTTCATTATGTATACTCTTTAGCTATGGCTTCCTATCATATTCGAAATTTAGAAAAAAATGTACTATTTTCCCAGATTGCAAATGTGATGCAGACGTACAAACCTTACAGGCTCTCGAAGGAATTTGGAGGAGAGGAACTAAATCTCAGACCTGAAATGTTTATGCATGAAAAGCAAAACTTTGCACTTGGGCTAACCTATGAGCGCTTATTCTGGGCGTATGTATAATTTGTTTGTTTATTCAAAATCCCCGAGTGATTATCTTGGCTCCAATTCAGTAGACATCGTTGCAGCACTAAAGCCAGTCAAGCTGGAGAGCTCCACCCGGATCTCAATCATGCTGGGACGCAATGCCAGATCTTTTTCCACGCATGATTTTGCTACATAAGCAACCCTTAAAGCTGCTTCCAAATCATACGCCTCCTGGAGACTGGAGTCTATCCAATCGCTAAGCTTTTCCTTGGCATTTTCACCCTGCATCAGATCTCTTATTTCATCCGACAGAAGCCTTTCGCCATGGCCAGAGCGCCAAGTCTCTACAGCCCTTTTGCCCGATAAGATTTGGAGGACAATTACCCCAAATGCAAAAACATCCAGCTTTGGCGTCACTAGCCCGTCTCGAAGATACTCTGGAGGCATGTACCCGTGAGTTCCGATTATATGACTGGTTAATGCGGTAACCCCTCCGCCAGATTTAGCCAACCCAAAGTTTGCAATCTTAGCTCTGAAATTGCGATCCAAGAGAATATTGCTGGTCCTGAGGTCCTTGTGAACGCAAGGCGGATTAGTGCCGTGATGGAGATACTCCAACCCCTCTGCTATGTCCACAGCGATCTGGAGCCTCTGCTTCCATGTAAGGCAATCACGCGCCCCTGCACCCTCAATCCAGTTGCTCAGGGCCCCGTTTTCTACATACTCGAAGACCAGATAGACATGCTGCTCCTCATGGCTGAGACAGATGCCCAGCAGGGTTACCAGATTGGCGTGATGGAGTTTGTGAAGCAAATTTATCTCCTTAGAGACTTCCCCTTTCATCTGCTTTATCGCCACTTTCTTTCCACGCAGGATACCGCTGAAAACAGAGCCCTCGATCCTGCACGCCGCGCTGAAATTATCTGTAACCTCCCGGAGCTCTTTTAGGGTATACTGTATTAATCTGTCAGACCCCAGTAGATCCGACAACTCAGAGAGCAATGGGTTCGATTCCTGGGGAGTCTCAGCCGCCTCCAATTTTTTTGTCTCTGCCTCCTGGAATAAAAACAACTGAATATGTAAGCTAAGTTTGAACAAAGCCATAAGGGCCTGCAAATCCATCCCCGCATCTGCAACCCATGCAGACTCAAATCTATAATGTCATTGAAATATTAAATTGTCTGATAAACAGAGAAAACTTATGATTCAAGTGTAAGAAGTTGAACTACTTAAAGCAACATTAATCAAATTTCTGATCACGTACACAGAAAACAATTCAAAGAAAAACTTGAGGTAATCAATCTGTGAGCATCTGCGACTTAAAACAACAATGGCACTCCTTCATATATTTATGCCGTTATGGACCCTGCTTAGTCATCCTCAAACTAAACAAAGTGCTTGGTATTTGACAAATATTTTTGGAAACAGGGACTGTGTTTTTGAGTTCTGTTAGGGTTTCTATTTTTTCTGTTCTTTGTAATTGTGTCACTGTCTTGATGTCATACTGCGTTCTCGATGCAGGAAATCTATTATTTTGTTATCTTCATGTTATACCGCCTACTTTTGATGAAGTAAAGCTATTATTTTGCTGCATTGATTCCAGGCTTCTCTTTTAATTTATCCTTTTTATGGCCTCAGAATATTAAAGTTTATTATCTAGATTCCATGTTAAAATTTTATAAAATCTTTCATGTATATGTTGGGTACTTCATCATTGACTTTCCAGCCTTCTTAGTTTCTAAGAAATAGAACAGAGGAAAATGTTAGATCAATTGTCAATTTTTTTAATCATTATTCTGAGTGTGTGAAGATGTCAATTTGGAAGTTCACGAATATCTGTAGGTTTTGGTGTAACAGCAAATCTATATGTTTCAACTAAGATTCAAATCTCCCAAATTACATCAGAGGATGTTAGACTAACCATCACATCTGTGAGAATTAATATCGTCGACTAATAATCACTCTAGATATAAATGAAAATGCTGATTTGAAAATTCACTGATACTTACAAATTTCGATATAAGAGTAAAAAAAATCTCTCAGAAATGCCAAAAATTTATTTTTGAAAACAGCTGCCGGCCAGGGTTTTTAAAGAAAGAATCGAGTTCATTTGACATTTTTTGGATATAAATGAAAATCTGTAGGTTTTGGTGTAACAGCAAATCTATATGTTTCAACTAAGATTCAAATCTCCCAAATTACATCAGAGGATGTTAGACTAACCATCACATCTGTGAGAATTAATATCGTCGACTAATAATCACTCTAGATATAAATGAAAATGCTGATTTGAAAATTCACTGATACTTACAAATTTCGATATAAGAGTAAAAAAAATCTCTCAGAAATGCCAAAATTTTATTTTTAAAAACAGCTGCCGGCCAGGGTTTTTAAAGAAAGAATCGAGTTCATTTGACATTTTTTGGATATAAATGAAAATGCTGATTTGAAAATTCACTGATACCTACAAATTTCGATATAAGAATAAAAAAAAATCTCTCAGAAATGCCAAAAGTTTATTTTTAAAAACAGCTGCCGGCCAGGGTTTTTTAAGAAAGAAATCGAGTTCATTTGACATTTTTTTGGAATATCAGAAGTTTGTTACGAACTTCAAATAAGGTTATCAACGCTATTGACGATTTCATATTATATATCTTTACCCATGCTGGTCTCGAAGTAGTTACCTGTATAATTTCGCGGCGTCTCCTTTTCTTTAAGCACACAGCAAGTGTTATTAAAAGACCGACCATAACGAGCAGCGCAGCAGCAAGAGGTATGAGGATGACAAAGAGGTGATTATGGGATTTGGAAGAAGGAGGAGCGTACAAAACCAGGGGGGGCGAAGGCGTAAAGGTAGGGGGAGGCGGAGGAGCGAAAGGCCCCGTGGGAGGGATGGTGGGTGTGTCATTTAGGGGAATTAGCAGAGTGGTGTAGGGATAAATGGTGGGATTCGATCCCTGTAACCCATTGGCAGACATGAAGTCTTCATGGCGGATTTTAAACTTGGTGGTGATGATGTCGTCGTCGTCCACGGGATCCGCGATATAACTGAGCAGATATTTGACGCCCTGGTCCAGCTGTTCGCGCGTGGGGCACGCACAGCGCAGCGGCGCCACCAGTTTCATTCCGATTTCCAGGTCATTCTCACCGACTTTAGGGTTTTGTTCTCTCATGGCCTGGCATGTGGTGAGCCCCTCCAGTGTCAGGTTCGCGATATCCAGGTAAATGTCATCGTGCTTAACAGTATAGGTCAGATTCGCCTGCGAGAAGTTACCGGCGCATTTGCAGTCGATGGGGAAAAGCACGGCCTGATCTTTGTCCAGAGACTTGGAGTAATTGGTCACGGATAAGTTGCTTGCAGAGGCAATGATGGCGGGGCTAGTATTGAAAAGGCTGCCAATGCTCTCGAGGGACATGTAAAACTGCTGAGCTCTATAGAGAGCAAAAGTTTTGCATTCTTTAGCAGCGCCATTGCACAGGTAACCAGAGCTCTCCTTATGAAAGTTGTCGCAATCCTCGCTGAAGTCCTGAGAATACGCTTGCTGAGCCATTACTTGTGACCCATAATTGCCTATTATCAATACCCCTAACCAAACAGGAATTATTACCGTGCCCATGGCCATGGCCATGGCAGCTATTTCAACAGAAATGAAGCTCTGTTCTGGTTCTTCATCTCTGGGGGCTATTATTACAGGGCCTCTATCCTTAAGTACATGAGTCGTCGGGGTTAGGCTTCTCTGCAACAAATAGCAGTGTCGGAAAGTCAAGGTCAGTCCTTTTACGCGTCTGAACAGATATAGGAAAATCAAGCGCAGCCCGTGTATTTCCTGTGTAGGTGTGGCCCCAGTCGTGGTGTCCCTGCGACAAATAAATGTACTTTTACATGTCTCAGTCTGTTCGACTTTTTAAACACGATCGAGTTTTATTATGATATTGCTATCAGGATTCAACCGTGTAGTTTTGAGTCAAACTCATTGACCCATGTTTCATGAGTAGTGGTTCAACAAGAACCCATCTCTCATGATGAAGATCGAGTTTGTCAAAGGTAAATTCTGTTTATTCTATTTAGGATTTCTACAATGATTATTTTGGACTTCTAGATGAAGATAAGGTGTAAAATTCTGTTTTGGACTTCTACAATGATTATTTTGGACTTCTAGATGAAGATAAGGTAAAAGGTGTAACGATCGAGTTTGTCAAAAGTAAATTCTGTTTACTCTATTTAGGATTTCTACAATGATTAATTTGGACTTCTAGATGAAGATAAGGTGTAAAATTCTTTGATCATTAAAAATTATAATGAAAATTTATCATATAATTGTGAAAAGATTAAAAAATATTTTAAGTATTATATAATTTGATATGGAGTGTTCTCTAAAACTTTCTTATATCTCGTCTAATACAATTTTTTAAACATCAATTAAATAGTCAAAGTATTTTTTTCTTACTATCGATTTAATGGTCAAAGTATTTTTTTTTCTTATTATCGATTCAAAGTTCAAAGTATTTTTTTCCTTAATATCGATTTAATGGTCAAAATATTTTTGTCTTAATAATCCGAGTATTTTTTCCTTAATATTGATTTAATGGTCAAAGTATTTTTTTCTTAATAATCAATTCAATGGTGAAGGTAATTTTTCTAATTTCAAAAAGATGATTGTTGTGACTATTTTTTTTAATGGTCATTTTTTACTTCTTTTGTATTTGATCTGAGTAATTAGTGGAATGATAAGATTTCTTTGTTGGGATTGAAACCTTCTCCTTTAAGTAATGGAAAATTAGAACAAATTATTCTTTAAGAAAAGCAGTCCAATAAAATATATGTTCATTGTTAAAGACAATATGGTTGTGTGACATTAAAATAGGGGGAGTGCATTCAATAGTCGAGGAGGATCCAATCTATCCATGAGTGTATTAGTACTAAAGGATTGTTACTTGTTGATTTTAATTATTTTTGTGAGGTTAATCATTACTAGTTGTTATTTTTTACTTAATAAATATCTTACAGCTTTATTTTTCACAAGTTACATAGTAAACAACTAATCATCAAATGATATGTATAGTACAAAAAAAAATATAATTTGATGTGTATATGTCAACTTATTCTATTTTTAATATTTTTAGACAGCCCAACAAAAGCATAACTAATAAGACTGTAATTTAATAACATTGCCCCCAAAATAATAAATTTAGGCACTTAACTTGTCAAGTAAGATTTTATACTAATTTGAAGGTCCTTCAACTTATTATCTAATCTAAAAGTTTAGAGGGTGCAAAGTTAGCCCTCATAGCTATTGGATTATCCTCTGATTCTACACAATTGATTTTAAAAATATTGTTGAGTCAAATATTCTCATTGGGAGAGACGATTAAAAATGAGCATGTTTCTATTTGACAATGATATGACAATGGTTGGCATATATGATTTTATATAGAAATTTTAAATATAAATATACTAAAATCAATTTCTAATAAATGTTATGTTAATCTCAAGTTTATTTTTATAAAGAATAAATTATTTTAATATTTAAATTAATATACAATATTAAATGTTAATATTACTCATCCCTTCAAAAATTCCATTTATTTTAATTAAAAAATATAATAGAAGCTATTTGAGAACAAAACTAATACTTTATAGGGAATTAGATTATTGCCTTATAATAAAGATTTAAGAAGTCTAACTTAAATTGAACTAAACTTTGGATTTGATGAAATGTTTGATACGAGTAATTGAGAGAGAAAAAGTGAAATAACTAAGAAGGAAATAGAAGTTAGTCTAGTTTATGAAGTGTTGTCAATTTTGATCTCTTTGACCAACTATGGCATTGCAATTTTAAATGCTAATACAAGTAATAATAATCTAAGAATTAAACTCAAATTATGACTTTTGTGACTAAATGTAGATCTATTAATCTAACAATATCTTGAGTGATATAAATATAAATAAGAATTTGGAAATGGCAAGTAACTTCCACATCATAACAACCAACTAAATATATAATTAACAACTAATGACTTTTCTAACATAGAATCAAATCTAAAGCATTTTGTTGCAGGCAAGCAGTCACAAGGTCTAGTCTCCCCCTATCCCCGTGGTATCGGAGGGTGTGTCACGCCAATGTCATTGATCACATGAAAAAAGTTTACCAAGCGTATTACAATTTATAGGAGGGCTACCCAATTCCTACAATCTAAAAAAGAACATAAAATCAAATCTTATTTATGAATATGAATGAAATTACTTAGTATAAGAGGTCAATATAAGAGAATAGAATACACAAATAATTGATTAGAATGGGTCAATTAAGTGCTTGTCATTTTACCCTTCTAAATATAGGTCAATTAATTTCTAGGAAAAACAAGTAAAACTAGTGACTTTTTGAGGTTGTGTGAGACTGGTTGGCGTGACCAATTGTGCAGTCCATTCAATGATTAAATGTATGTTTGCATCTCTCAATTCTATTTGAATTTTTAAACAGCATCCAATTTGTCAAGAAGAAACTCTAACCATTCAAAATAAAATAAGTATTTACTAATGTATCATGTGGATGAGGTGTAAATTTACTTTTGCATGTTTGACCATTAAAAAAGGAATAAAAGCCCATCATAAAACATAATTGTATCACCTTAAATTAAAAAAAAAAAATCAATTTAAGTGAGCACTCTATAGAATTCCCCTACACCTTGTTTAACATATTTTTCTTAACATCAATTGATTTAATGATTAAAGGTATGTTTTCTACTTTAAAATAAGGTGATTATGGTGACTTTTGTTCAATTGTCGAAGATCAATTGGTTTAAGTGTCAAAGCATTTTACTACTTTTGTATGTGAATTGAGTGATTAATGGAATTGTTAGATTTATTCTTTGGGATTGGAACCTACTCCTTTTACTAGTAAAAAAATGAAACCAATTGTTCTTCAAATAAAGTTGTCCAATATAATGTATGTTCATTGTTAAAGACAATATGGTTGTGCAACATTAAAGTAGGGGAGAGGATTGAATAGTTGGGGAGGGTCCAACATTTGTGAGTTTATTTGCAACTAAAAGACTACTACTTGTTTTTTATTTATTTTTGAGATTAATGATTAATATTTTTTATTTTTTACTTTGTAAATAGATAAAAACTATTTTGAATAAGTTACATAAAAAAATAACCAATCATTTAATGAAAAGTATATTGCATAAAATACATAATTTGATGTGCATATATTGACCTAACCTTTTTTAATATTTTAGAATTGAATTGAAAAAATATATAATTAATATGATTGTATATTTGATGAGCTTAACCAAAAATAATAAGTTTAAGCACATAGCTCGTCAATTAAGATGTTATACCATTTTAAAGGTCATGCAACTTACCATATAAAAGTTCATGGAGTGCAAAGTTATCCCTCTCCTCTAATCCTACAAAGTTGATTTTAAAATCACTATGTTAGATAAGATATTCTTACTAGGAGGGATGAGATTTAAAGTAAGCATGTCTATCTATTTAACAAGGGTATAAAAATATTTAGAAACTAGAAATTTTAAAAATGAATATATTAAATTAGTTTTCAATAGTTATTTTGTAAATTTTAAATAAATTTAATTTGTTGTATGCAAAATAAATTATTTTTAACATTTAAATTAATATAAAATCTTAAATGTTATTACCCCTTCAAAAATTATGTTTATATTAATAAGAAAATTATAGTAAAAGTGAGGTTTCAACTATAGTCAAGAAATTTTGAATGAAATACCCATGTGAGCTATTCTATTAGGCTTACCTTCAAAATATTGGGACAAATAAATTATAACAAGGATTGATAATTCATTGGTTAGCTCATTACTTATCTCATTACCTTTGATCTAGTGATAAGTAAAGGAAAAGACTAATTTTTACAAGATTTTGCATAATTACCTTCATGGATAGATCTCTCCCTTCCTCTATCAAATTTTCATCCAAATATGGTGTGCGGAATCAAGCTATTGATTATGAAATCAAATTTTTATCTTGTCAATTTTTTAGCAAAATAGGACACAAACCTAGAAGTTGTCTAGAGGCAAAAAAATAAAAATATGGTTGAAACAAATAAGTTAATAGCAAGGCCCAATTTTGGACCCTAGTGGTCCAAAGGACCAAATTATGGAGGTCTCGAGTGAGGAGGATAAAAGCTACACCAAGGGAGAGTCAAGAGAAACCAACCAATGAGGAGAAGTCCAAACTACTATACCAAATTGCAAATTAAATTATTAGCATCCAAGTAGAAGAGAATAAACACAAAATTTCAAGGATAAAAGACTCAAATAAGGCGAATATGGGAATATATAAGGTGTTGTAGCCTCAAAATCGAAGACAATAGAAGAGATGGAGTTTGTTTCTTACTAGCTAGAATAGACCCATGATCATGTCTATGAGGTATGAAATATTTATACAATATCATTATAAAGATATTTATCCTTAAGAAAATTAGAAATGATAAGAAATCAACCAATTTGGGGACAAATCAAAGAAGAGACAGGGGAAGGCCAAAATCCATGGAGGTTCATGACAAAGATGTGAATTTAGATGTTGTCAGTGGAGTCGAGAGCACTTTAAAGATTGTGGGTCTTAAAGGCCCAATAAAACCTCATAAATGAAAATCATATCATGAAACATCAAAGGGCTTAATAGTCCTTGAAAATAGAGAATAGTTAGAAACCTTAGAAAATGTATAGACCTAGTATAAATTATTTATCCAAAAAACTAAGATGACTAAAGGTATTCTTAGTAGTATCAACCATGAACCCCGGCACAAGGTTGACTATGCAGGTCTAAGCTCGTTGGGAGCTTGAGGAGGTTTAGCAATTTTATGGGATATGGATTTAAGCTTTTCATTCAAATTTATTCTCTTCACAAATGCTTTTAGTGTAGAAGTAAAGTCTAGGATTGACCACATCCTTGAATCTCATTTGTGAAGATGAGTCAAGGCAAAGAATTGAGCATAAATTGTATGAATTATTTGATGATAATCTTACTTTAGCGAGCATTAATAACTAGAGATGCACACCAATGAAGATCAATTAGATTCTAATATAAGACTTCTCAAAAGTATAATCCTTATTGACCATTGTGGATTAATCAATTTAAGGGATGAGGGAACATGTGATTTTACTTCTTTAATAAGAATTGTCATTACCTTTCAATTGAAAGCATAAGTTATTGTCAAAGGATTATTTTAAAATATTTACTACATAGAAATAGTTATACTGATCATTCTTTCTAGATTAGTCTGGTGCATCAAGCATCATGGAAGTGGAGGCCATTTTCAATTCATTAGCCCAATTAGAGGTGAAACTCAAGGAAATTGTAGATAACTTGTAGAATATTTCCTTTAGGGACACAATTTAGCTAGACAAGGTCTTTTAGGCCTTTAAGAAAAAGGAGATCACAACTAAAGAGGAGTAGAAAATGTTCTAGGCTTCTTGTAAGAATTTTTTGATCAAATTCCTTATGACGTCCCAATTTATTTATTTTTTTAAATTCTAAGCTCTAAGGATAGGAAATATCTAGATCCATTATTCATAAGCAAAGAATCCCTAAGAGGTTAGTGTTACCTCATTTTTAGCTTTCAGTTGAAATCAGGTAACTTAGTGTTTATTCTTTTTGTGTTGTTTATTTAAACATTTAAAAGATAAACCATAGTCTGCTAAGTCATCAATATGCATGAAAGAGATTGTCAAATGAAACAGATTACATTTTATTCCAATGTTGCAATTACAACAAATGAGAAAGAGAACCATATGTGTTACAAATGTAATCTTTATTGATAATCATGAAAGTGTACATATCCCTCACAAGCCAAGGGACTAACTTTACTTATTCAATGAAAATAAAGAGAATATACATGAATAAGTAAACAAATAAAATGTGCATATATGATAATTTAATGGCTTCCTAAGAATACTTGGTATTTTGAAGTGGTACATCTATTCCATATCGCCTCCCAAATTGTTTGTATCTTCTGCTCCATAAAGCCCTCTAAAGGCCTCTGATTCTGGCATAATAATGACACAGAGCAAATGCCTCAAATGAAAGATTCTCAAACCCATACGAACACTCCTTACTCATGCATGTATGTAAACTAATCCCAAATTATTGTAAATAAGTATGCAAACCTTGGATGTCCTGGAAAACAATGAAGCCATCAAACACATCCAAAATATGCATCTATTTTTCTAACTTGTTTGCTTCATGTGAAGATTTAGGACAATTATTGTTACTGTTTTAATTCAATTAAATATAGCATGTGGGGCGGTAAAATAGGTTCTAACGGTAGGGTGGAGCCTCACGAGTTGCCCTCTAATATTTCCGAGAGAATGGACAAAATTAGCAACGGATCAAAGATACATGTGCGCTGGCTAATGCGGCTAAATAGTGGAATCACACCAGCTGATCACCCCTTCGCCATTACGATTTCAAAAAGATGCATCAAGTTCACTATAAGCCCCTTTAACAACAGGGAACAATCCAGCATTGTCGTGCCCCCTCCTCAATTTTAACCCCAATACGCCTACATATCATATAGGATAGACCAAGTCACCAACATAGGTGACATGTGTCTGCCCACTAGGATCAAAGTGAGGAGAATGTGTTAATTGTGGCACTTGATTGAAAAGGTAAACAACTATTATGGAAATCATGTAGTAAACATGTGGGGCAGCAAGCATTGTGAAAGTCATGAGTGGCTGGGACGTAGCCCCAAAGAAGCGAAATGCATGCCATGCCTGAACAGACAACGAACAAACTGGCGAGGCACGATCCTCGCATGGTAACCGCCAGCCGCAGCGACAAAATATTAAGGGTAGTTTACCGATCCATCGAGGGAGCGGGTGAACCATGTTTCACTGGTGAGTGGAATGATAAACCCACTTAATCCAATAATGAAAAGCAGATTCAATAAAAACAACAAGGAGTGCCCCTGGCGCATCAATCAAAATCTACCCATTTTGAGATATTCAAGAACATAAGAAAGAGAGCAATGGCGTCGTGAGGGGGCATTAACGCGGCTTTTATGGTGTTGAATTACTAATGCTTATCATTGGAGGAAAATGGGATGTTTTCAGCCACATATATTATATAGCAGTGGTGCATGAGGGTTTTTAGTTACTTTTTCTCAAGGTAATGGCATCATATATAAATTCATAGTCTTGTCTTATGAATACGACTTTCAGTGCAATCTCTCAGAGGTGATGAAAGCATGAGGCACTGCTACTGAAGTTAATGCATGAATGATATGAGACACTAGTATCATATACTAGTATGAGAAGGTATTCATGACAAAGCATACTCATTTTTCATGGCAAAGGAACATGGCTACTTGTTTTCTGTAATCTGCCTATGAGTTCATGGCCAGAAGAGTGAAATGAAAAAATCAAAGGATCCATGACTTGCTGCCCTCATGTGTTTGGAGGGGTGAACATGTTTAAACTAAATTCATTCATCATTATTCCTTGAGGACTTTAGGTAAACATATCAAAAAATGAGATAAATGAAAGTCATGTAGTATCTTCTAGATTATGAATATGATAAGCTTGAAAGCATTCCAATCATGTCATGTAGGACAGCAACAAAGAAAAATGTCTTTTGACTTTACTGAAGGCAAACAAGAGATTGCATCTCAGATAAAGAAGAAATGAAGGGTAGTGAAGTTTTTCAACTACCATGTTCGGTGTCACATAATGATCAACCACAACTTTCATCTACATTTTCTTGAGTTGCTCAGACCTAGGGATCACCTCCACAAGTGATATGTGTAGTTGACAATAACTTTATTGATTGAAAGGGGGGATCTCAATTTTGACAATTATCAAAGCATGGAAATAGTTAGATTCACAATGTAGAGGCATAGAGAACACAGTTACATGGTGGTCAATGTTACAGTATGCTAACCCAAATAGCAATACAATGTCATGGAGACAGTACAGTGATGAATATATGAAAGAGTACTAACAATGAATCTCCATATGGGCAGATCTATTATGACGGACCTGTTAAAACCTTCATAGTGATAAAAGACAAAGTACAGGTCAAAAATACATTAAGGTTGGAGGAGTATTGAATGATAATAAGCAGCATTGTTAGCAAAGTTTTATGGAAAAGCGAGACTATGGGTTTCAAATTTCTCAGTACCCACCATGAATTCCTAGTAGCCTCCTATTCTATGTGTCTCTAATATTAAATGATTAGAGAATTTATTTGAAAGTTTCATATCATAATTAAATTATTACATTCAAACAATGGAGCATATGATCAAAAAGATAGCAATAGACCAACACTGTTTAGAGGTTGATGGTGTTCTCAAACACAAGACCAACATGATAATCACATTCAATTACAGAAAGAGTTATCTATAGTTGATGAAATAAATTTGGATTGCATATGCATAAGTGATAATAGGAATTCATGGAGAAGAAATGACAAAATAAACATTTTTGATGCAATTGTGAAGGTCAGAAGAACATATCAGCTATTCAACATCACTGCAATGGTCATTTTGTTTCAAAAAAGAGTGCAATGAGCTACACATTTATGATGTGAGTGCATTCTTAGAAGATGACTCAATTTATGATGAGGTTTATCAAAAAATGCAAATATAGAAAACCCATATGGGGTTTATCAAAAAATGCAAATGCAGAGTGCAAGGTGGTTTTTCTTTCCAAATAAGGACCCTAGCTAGGTTTGTTTCAAGATAACAAGAATACAGAGAAACCAAAGATGAAAGGTGGTGAGTTTATTTTCAGAAAGGAACAACTCAAACATTCTAAACCCCATCTCATATTTCTACAGTTGTGGCCTAGATCTGAGGTTCTGTCCTTCAAAAACACCAAAACCCACTTGGGGCTTTTTTTGCAAAAATACAATCTTGCTACGAATTGAAGGTAACCCACTTGGGGTTTTTTACAGGAATCATAAATTTCTTCAAATAGAGAAACCCACTTGGGGATTTTGCAATGAAATTGAAAATACAAAATATTAAGGAGAGCTTCATAAGATATTCAAAACAAGAAGTGTATGTGCAAAACCCAATTCATATGTTCATGGAGAAACACAATCTTGTTGCAATTTGGAGAAACCCACTTGGGGTTCGAACTATAGAAGGCATTTGAAGTTTTTTTAAAAAGTAAATCACAAAGTATGGTGCTATGAGTGCAGACTCAAAATGACAAACATAAGAGTCATTCTTCTATCTACAGTCACAGCCTCAATGGCTATGTTTTCTTCAAAACAACATTGAGAAAGATTTGGGTTTTCTTCTTTCAAAGAAAATGCAGAAGGAAATGAACAATTTTTGCTTTATTAGTCAAAATGGAGACTCGAAGTGAACTATGTTGCTTAAAATATGAGAGGAATGGAGTTGATTCA
>VDFB02259939.1:0-27026 GCA_007258455.2 Sequoia sempervirens
TAGCAAAGTTTTATGGAAAAGCGAGACTATGGGTTTCAAATTTCTCAGTACCCACCATGAATTCCTAGTAGCCTCCTATTCTATGTGTCTCTAATATTAAATGATTAGAGAATTTATTTGAAAGTTTCATATCATACATGATAATCACATTCAATTACAGAAAGAGTTATCTATAGTTGATGAAATAAATTTGGATTGCATATGCATAAGTGATAATAGGAATTCATGGAGAAGAAATGACAAAATAAACATTTTTGATGCAATTGTGAAGGTCAGAAGAACATATCAGCTATTCAACATCACTGCAATGGTCATTTTGTTTCAAAAAAGAGTGCAATGAGCTACACATTTATGATGTGAGTGCATTCTTAGAAGATGACTCAATTTATGATGAGGTTTATCAAAAAATGCAAATATAGAAAACCCATATGGGGTTTATCAAAAAATGCAAATGCAGAGTGCAAGGTGGTTTTTCTTTCCAAATAAGGACCCTAGCTAGGTTTGTTTCAAGATAACAAGAATACAGAGAAACCAAAGATGAAAGGTGGTGAGTTTATTTTCAGAAAGGAACAACTCAAACATTCTAAACCCCATCTCATATTTCTACAGTTGTGGCCTAGATCTGAGGTTCTGTCCTTCAAAAACACCAAAACCCACTTGGGGCTTTTTTTGCAAAAATACAATCTTGCTACGAATTGAAGGTAACCCACTTGGGGTTTTTTACAGGAATCATAAATTTATTCAAATAGAGAAACCCACTTGGGGATTTTGCAATGAAATTGAAAATACAAAATATTAAGGAGAGCTTCATAAGATATTCAAAACAAGAAGTGTATGTGCAAAACCCAATTCATATGTTCATGGAGAAACACAATCTTGTTGCAATTTGGAGAAACCCACTTGGGGTTCGAACTATAGAAGGCATTTGAAGTTTTTTTTAAAAGTAAATCACAAAGTATGGTGCTATGAGTGCAGACTCAAAATGACAAACAGAAGAGTCATTCTTCTATCTACAGTCACAGCCTCAATGGCTATGTTTTCTTCAAAACAACATTGAGAAAGATTTGGGTTTTCTTCTTTCAAAGAAAATGCAGAAGGAAATGAACATTTTTTGCTTTATTAGTCAAAATGGAGACTCGAAGTGAACTATGTTGCTTAAAATATGAGAGGAATGGAGTTGATTCAAGGCGTACCTGGAGATTTTGCTCACATTTTGCTACTTTCAAGCTTTTTTCTTTTACCAAGAGCTTCATTCAAGCTTCTCATGACGGCTATAAAAGTGGAGAACAACAACAGAAGAACAAAAATGAATCAAATGGTCAGAATTACTCTACAGGCCGCACCCAAAACACATCAAATGGCTCCAAAGAAGTGGAAAAATGCAGTTGTGTGCCAAATGAATGCATTTACCCATGTTTCCATACACTTTCCATCAAAGAATCGGCCAAAAACCAGTCAAATAACACCATTTTTTGTGCAAAACTCCAAACCCTATGGCAGTAGCATGTCTCTGCCAAAATGCTTGATGGTAAAATGATGTTTTTTTCACATTTTTCATCTTTTGTTGCTTAGGGTTTGACCCTATTTTGATGATAGATGGAAATTTTGTCCCATGTTTTAAAAAATGAAACACGTGTTAATGCAAAATGGGGGTCGATGATAAGTTTATGACTTAGGCATTTTTATGCCTTAAGTCTTGATGCCTTATTTCAAAGTTTGTTAAGTCCTTCAAAACATGAAACATATAAAGTGTGCTAAGTCCCATATAATTTTCTTTTGACCTTTGGTCATGTAATATCATGTTGCCTTGAAGACTTTCAATTGTGCCTTCCAGGAAGTGTGGAATCCTTTTATGCCACAATGGGCCAAATTTGAACCTTTTATTTTGCCTTTGAAAACTAGATAATATTGACCAATGTGTGGCCTTGGAGGTTTTGACCTTGTTTAATTATTTTTGAAAGCATTTTGATATAACTTTTATGTTGCATTTTATTGCAAAGTATAAAGATACTATTTAAGTGATTTGCAAATCACTTTTATCATATCTTTTTATTGCAAATGTAATATAATTCAAAGAGGTGGTGGATCCCTCTTGTTTTTTTCCTTGAAATGTAAAATAACTTGATTAAGTGGTGTATTATGAATCACCTAATCAAGTTATTATCTTTAATGCCTTTTTGAGTCTTGAGTTTTTAGAACACACATATTGCATGGTTCAAAGCTGGGAGACAAAAAATGATGACTTGCAGACATGAGGAGAGAGTGTGAGTGAAGTATTTGACTATTTTGGAGAAATGTGTTATTTTGGAGGTTGTTTTGTCACACTTTTGGCATGACTATGGTCTTGGTTGGACTTTTCACCATTTTGGAGGCTTTTTGGGGTGATTTTGGAAGGTTCTTTTTTTGGATTTTGTGCCTCATCCGACCAAAACCTTCTAGATGGACATGTGTGAGGTTTTTGATGGGTTTTGGCTTAAGTAGCTTGTTTTTGAATTTTTGGAGTTAGTTATTTTATTTCTTCTTGCAGGCATTGTAGCTTTTTAGAGATTTTTCCAGGCAGAGGACAGCATTGTAACTCAAATTTGCAGACTTATGCAGTAGTGTAACACCTTTTGATCAATAAGTTAATACATTTTACCTTCTTAGTATGTTGTTTTATTGTGAAAGCTTTAGAAATGGTTGATGAAATCTTATGGCAGAATTGTTTTTCCCTTTGATTGTGTCCAGTTTTCTTTTCCTTTATGTAGTTAATATGAACTTGTAGGTCATAACATGTGTTGAGTTAGTTCAGGAAAGAGTCTAAGTTGTGAAGATGTATTTTTCTTCCTTCTAGATGTTGTCCTTGACATTTTTAGCCTTGTTATGAAATATTGATGCAAAGACATATGAAGTTTTGAGTTGTGTAAGCCACTGTTAAGTTGTTGATCATTCATGTGTGTAAAAGCAGTTGTGTAAGTTTGAGGAAAACACATTAGGTGCATCACCATAGGGGTTATTTTTATTTTCATGCTTCTTTCTCCCCTTTTCCCAACAAGGAATAGTTTAGGTGACACCATCAAAAGGGGAGCCAACCCATAATTTGGAGGTCCGCTTTCAAAATAGGACACCCACAACCTGAAAGCATTCCCATGTTACATCCAAACCTGCTAAGTTATTTCACAACTTGGCACAAGGGGTGCAAATTTGGATCCCTAACAGTTAGCAAGAGCCATAGTTCTCTATTTTGTGTGAGGTCATCTTCTCTTAGTGAACAAATAATTTTGTGAATTTTTCTTCTATCATCACATTGGGGCTCCATGTTGATGTTGATATTTAAATTTCACTAAGAAAAACCTGTACCAACATGGTAAATCTCACAAATAAGGGATAGAGATAACCTTTAGATTCCTAAAGCTAGTTCTTCATAAAATGTATCATTTAATCTTTTATTTTGAAGGGAGAAAATGGAAAGAAGAATTAACAACCTCAGTAATCCTAAGGCAATGCACCAATTTGGATTTTCACATAGTACTTAGCAATCATGATCATAAATCAATATAATGAAGGTAAATTGAACATAACACATGATCATTAATAAAAGATCACTAATTGTTAAAAACATAAAAATAGAGAAAAAATGATTTGGGAAAATATTGCATAGGAAAATTTGGCACAATAGACGATATTATCTTTATTATTAAACTAGGAAAAAATTAGTAAGAGTCTTAAAATTTAGATCATGAATGTTTAATCATTTTTAAGAAATGCTAATAAAGGTCATGTCTATTACATATTTTTCTCCTTGTGAAACTAGTATTTCCATATTTTACACAAAAGATTAAAAATCATGCATGTCTTGGAATTAGAGTTGCTTCTATATGTCAATGCACTTTAACTAATATTATTGAGTAACACTCATCATTCTTTATAGAACACTTTTCTTTCGTTAAGGGTACAAAAAGGATTCATGCAAGATCTAAAACTTATTTGGAGTGATGGGTCAACAAGTGTCATTAGATACACCTCTAATTAACCTTCACTATTTCACCCACAAATTAGTTGACTCACTCATACAACTAATGGTGCAATGTTATAAACATGTCAAATTTTCTTTTTAAAATATTTTGAAATATTATCACATGGTATCCATGATCCTGTATTATCTTTCATTTGATCAATCCCTTGGGAAGATGCAGGACCCATAGTATATGCTAGCTCATATGTGATGACTAATGGCACAAAGTTATAAACATGTCAAACTAACAATGTTTATTCATTGTGAGCTTTTGCTAGGTATATTTTAATAGGAGACATCTATGAGTCAAATATTTATTCAAAAATAAAAAATCCTCTTGCAAGAATATTAGAGAGCAAGATGCCTTTGACTTGAATAGATATATCTCTAAGGAAGATATCTCTAAGACCAACATGACCTTTAGTGATGGAAAATCTCTTAGTAGGGATGAATAGTCCTCTGAGTTTTATGAAATAAATATTGAGTGCATTGGTGATGAGTTGTTGGATTTGTATCAAGAGGATTTTGATAAAGGAACTTTGGGCATGGATATAAACATTGGTATTATTAATTTAATACCTAAGGAGGTTGATAGGACTTTATTCAATAATTGGAAACCCATCACCTTATTCAATGTTTCATACATAATTGTGGTTAATATTTTAGCTCTTAGGATGAATAAAATTTCAAAAAGATTTATCTCTATCACCCAAACAGGTTGTATCAAAGGAAGGTATATTTTGAAAAACTTGATCACCAATTGGGAAGGTATGAACGAGGTCCTAAAAACATACTAGGAAATATGTGAGTATAAATTCACTTAACTTTGAGAAGGCATATTATAGAATAGAATGGTCCTTTGTCTTTGATGTGATAGAATCTTTTGGTTTTCTCCCAAGTTTTTTAAATGGATTAATATTTTTTCAAATATTCTTCTACTCAAATTAATATAAATGGGGAATTTACTAACCCCTTCTCTCTCCAGAGATCTATTAGATAGGGATGCCCCATTGTACATGCTTTGTTTGTAATAGCACATTTGGATGCCTTACATTATCTTTTGAGAATAGATTTGATCAATCCTCTTATTAATGGTATTGGAATTTCTAATAATGATAATTTGCTAAATGCCTAGTTTGTTGAGTACACTACTATTTTTATGAAAATGAAGAAATAAATTTTATGTAATGTGATTAAGAGGTTAACATCTTTTACAAATCCAATGGGGCTAATATTTTTAACAGTAAATCTACTATTTTAATCTAGTAATAAGACCCCCAAAATTAGATTAAAGAATAAAATTGGTAGTGGGAGAAGGTGTGTACCATCGTCAAATATTTGGGTACTCCATTCTATATTGATCATTCATTGAAGGATATGTGAGAGTGGATGTTCCTTAAGTTTTAAAAAAAGAAGCTGAAATGGTAGAACCATCTGCTATCCTTAGCTGGGAGAATTTAGGACACTAAAAAAAATCAATTTCTTATACAATTTATTATTCTTCTACATGGTTGTTTGGCAGTGCTAATTTTGAAAAGATTCAAAAGACTCTTAAAAATTTATTGTGATCAAATGGTAAAGTAATTTTGTGAAGTGGTAATGGTGTTTCCTTCCTGAGTCCAAAGGGGCCTTTGGGTTGAATATTTGAAAATTCAAGGGATTTCCTTGGTTGTCAAGTAGGTCTTGAAGGCTTTTGATGGATTAAATCCATGGAAAATATTGATCATCAACAATTGTGTTCTTTTTGGACCAAAAAAAGGTAAAAATTGTGCTAATTTACACCCTCATGATTTGATGTTTGTAAGTTTGTTGTGATACCCTTTGGATCCAATTTTTTTAGTATTATTTAGAGGGCTTGGGAGAATGTAAAGTGGATGATTAATAACAACAATGTTGTTTATAGGACTAAAGGAAAATTCACTTCTTTTAGATACGTGTGATAGAATGTAGACTAGAACAACAACCCTTAGCTCTTATGCAAGGTTGTTCTATAAGATTTTGAGACTCTAAAGGTATTTCTAATTTTAAATACATTTTTTTACAATATAATTTAAGATTGGGAAAGTCTTAGAACAAAGTTTTAAATTCCTCCAAACCAAAAGAGAACTTATTAAGTATTGAAAAGAGCTTTCTATAATGTGAAATTCTCCATCTCTCTCAATGATTAATTTAAAAAAATTGATGCACTTTAACTAGCCTAATGTTACAATATTTAAGTAAATGATTATAAAGAAAATATATACCATTCTTGTTGATATGAGGGAAATAATTGATTGTCTTAATAGGAATTTGAATCTTGATTGGTTTGATGTTAAGTGGGCATGTGTTTTAAAAAAATATTATTATAAGTTGAACCCAAAAAAGCATGTTTTCTATGGCTTATTCTATTGAAGAAGATATTTGTTAATATTGATCTAGATTTTATTGGAACTCTTGCTAGGATGTGCTCCCTATGTGATCGGTTGGAAATTATTCAACATTTTTTATTGTCAATATGCTTTTCAACTTTGGTCCTCTTTTCTTGGTAATAGGTTGGGTTGGGATAATAAAGAGAGAATTACCTAGTTTAAAAAATTATTTTTAATTCTAGTTTTTTTTACCAATGAATTATTATTGTATATATAAAAAAATAGGAATAAAGAGTTATACCAAAGAAAAAGAAGGTATCTTACTAAGACTGAATGTGAGGTCACCCTTAATGGAATTATTTTGCAGGTCTATATCTTCCTCAAAATTCTCAAGGAGAGGCTCTTTATTCTACTTGAGGAAGGACTCACTAAAAAGAAAGGAGAAAATTAAATAAGAGTTGAAAAAATTACATGAGTATATTTAAAAACACATCTAAAGACAAAAAAGAGAAGGAAAATAAAGTTGATTGTGTAGAATAGATTAAAACAAATAGTCAAAGATCTAGCTAGAGATGTTGTGGGGAGTAGTGATGGGATATGTCTTGGTCATGTTATATGTATTGGTACAAATCTATGTCTTAGTCCTGCTTTATTTTAAGTAGCATGCTTCATATACACTACTAAAATTTTTGGTTTTTTGGGTTATATTGTTTTAAGGGGTGATAGTTTGGATATTATTTGGACTAAATATTTCATATTGGATTAATTATTTTTCCCATAGTGGCTCTCTAGCACACACATGAGAATGGAGTTTCATAATACCAGCATATGCCACTTATGCCATATACATATGCCATATATATACTCATGTATATATATGCCAACCCATAAACCTCTCCTCCTCCTATATATCTCTGCTCTCCCTACATATACTTATATACCAATTCCATTCAGTGCAATCAGAACTGTATCCTCATCTAAATACCTATAAATTTACCTTTCCTTTGACAAATCTAAATCATCTCTAAAAGCATTTAATCTCTTAATCCTATAGAGAAAATCAATAGGTAGCCAAAAAATACTATAGAAAATATTTCACATTTTTTTGGGAATCCAAACTCCATCAAAATCATGACAAAATATATGTTTTCACTTGTTGGTGTGAACAAGGGTTTTTCCTATCTGTTTTACCCTTTGTAGTGTGAACAAGGCACATTATCTAACTAGTTCCTAGTTAAATCCTATTCACATATGTTCACATGTTAAGTTTACTTAGTGAGTTAGGAATCTTTCTTGAAGTCTTAGTTTTCATTTCATCTTATCTTGTTGTATCCCCTAGTTTTCACGTGACATAGGATTAAGGTACTTTTCATCATGTTAGTTAGTCCTACCTCTCAACCTTGCCAATATAAAAAAGGTCTCATATGTACATTTTCTACTACATATTCTCATTGTAGGTATTGCATTGAATATTTCATATAGTTGATCACATTTGATCTAATATATTTTAGATCCACTATTGTAAATTTATGCTCTTGATTTTATCTCTTGTGGAAGGATATTTTGGCTTTTGCAGGTGATCCTGTAAGCATGAGTCCTTGAGTGACTCTAACATGGTATCAAAGATATTTATCTACTCTAACATCACTCATATAATTTTTTGACATATTTTAGAGTTTAATTTCTACATTTTTTATTTTGATTTCATTTATTATTTTAAAATTCATGTTCACAAGATCAATAAGAAAGAGAAAAAGAACATTATATCATATTAAATTTAATATCATTGGATTAAGGGATATATAAATAAGAGTTTAGAAATGGAAAAAAATCCCCATGCCCAAACAACCAAGTATAAAATTAAACTATAACAAATAATCAATTTTATGAAGAATAATGAAATTACTTAGCAAAAAAGATGAAAATGAAAGAATAGAATATGCAAATAATTGATTAGAATGGGTCAATTTGAAGGTAAATCATATTAACCATTTAGCTAATTTTACATATTCATTAATTAATTGTATTCACAGTAAACCCAATAACCTAATATTGTTAAACACATACTCCAAATCTCAATCAAAGCATATAGGTTTTCAAAAACACTTTTTTACAATAAAATCATTATTCTCCTTCATAAATAAACTATCTAGGGTTCATAAATAATGAAGTAATAAGGGTCACTTTGATGTTGTTTCTATGTCTAAATGTTTTCTTCCCCCTTTTTTTCCTTGTGAGGAGGGTCTTAACAATTTTCTAGCCAGAGGGTCATGGTTTTTTGGTAAGTCATCTTTGGCTTTGAAAAGGTGGAATACTTGATTTAATCTATCATTGGACTCCTATAGTGTCACCCCAATTTGGGTTATAATTATTTTTCTTCATATTTAATTATGATATGAGAATGTTTTCAAGGGTATTGCTAGTGCATTTGGTCAAGGTTTTACAATCAAATCCATGATTATTTTGATATATAGGCTTGTCTTTGCAAATTTTTATGTGTGCATTGATCAAGCTACCATTCTTCCCTTTTATGTCTCTATTAAATTTAAGTTGAGGGTTTAGAAGCAACCTTTGAAATCCGAATCCTCTCATTTTTTATTTTAGATGTAAAAATTGGGTCATTGGGAAAAATAATGACCTAGTCTAAAAAATACAAGGATACAAAAGGTTTGGAAACTAATAGAATTTGCAGAGATGAAAAATAAAAGGGTCTCCTAAGATATTTTTAAGAATTGAATCGCAATAAAAAAGGACAATTCTTCAAGAAGAGATTAACTTCTAGTTGACAACCCTTAGAATAAGTCTCCTACCTAAACCCAATATGGTGGAAGCATTGATGTGAAGAATAAGGTCATTGATCTGATGAGGGGTCCTAAGCACTTGTTTCAAGATGTGTAGGGTAGCCTAGTGGAAGCCATAATGGAAATTTTGGATTAAAAGATGTCTCATATCAAAGGAGATATCTTATTTTTCCCAAGGTGTTGGGAAGCGACAAGGAAAAAATGGAGCAAAGGCTATAGAGGCAACATGAATTTCTGAGAGTCCATGCATGGCATAGATGTTTACTCCACCAGGTATTTCTCTGCACTCAGGTCAGGAACACAGAACACCAGGTTCTACCAGAACTTTCCGTCGTCAAACTCACATTACAAAAATTTTTAAGTATTTCTTCTCAAGTATTTTTCTTGAGCAGCATTGATACTGGTTTTAATATAAATCAATGTATACTAGATGAAGGTTAAATCAATGTATAGTAAATGAAAGTTATTTTAAAAGATAAAGATTGCATTTTAATTTTGTTTTTTTATTAAATATTATATTTATTTTACTTTTTCATGTAAAATTTTAATATTTAATTATAATTTTAAAATTATACAAATACTTAAAATATTAATAAAACTTAATAAAAATTTAAACTAAAATGCATAAAAAATGAATTTATTCACAATTGTTTAAGATTTAAAAAATTATTAAGTTTTTGATATAATTTCCTAGATTTTATTATTATTATATAAATAAATATAATAATGTGTGTATTAAAATTAAATTTTTACTATATAAAATGGTAAAGGAATTCAGATTGACATTTATATAAGAATTATAATATATAATAAAACATTTTAAATATTTAAAAATAAATGTAAATCATATTTTTCATGTTTTTGTAATAATTATGTTTTTGATTTTCTTGAATTAATATTTTCCTTTCAAAATTTGATAAGATTTTATTTGATAAGAATATAAGATTAGAATATTAGTGATTGAATAACTATAAAATCTTATTATACTTAGTATAGTAGTAATATATTAAATATTAATGATAATAGTAATATAAAACTAGTTGATTTATAAAGAAAGGGTGAAATTTAATTAAATATTTATACATATTATTTTGAATGGTATGAAAATTACATAATATAATGATTTTATTTTATTGTTTGTAAAAAAAAAAAAATCACACATTTTTTAAAAAATGCTCTTAAAGAGACAATGAAATATATTAAACCTCTTTTACGTATAAATTTTTAAAAAGATATCATAGTTTTAACATTTACTTAATGCTCACCTTAACCCCATATCTAACCTTAACCTTAATTCTAATCCTAACATTAAATCTAATTCTAATTCTAATTTTAAGCATAACCTAACCCTGGCCATAAGCTTAATTCTAGCCCTAATTTTAATCCTAATTGTAATCCTAGCCCTAAACCTAGTTCTATTCTAACACTAACTATTTTTATTTTTATTATTTTATATTTATTTAAATCTAACTATAACCCTAACACTATATGCTAATTCTAACCCTAATTGTATTCCTAATCATAAACATAATTCAAACCCATAATCTAATTCAAATCTTGACTCTAATCCTAATTCAATTATAATCATAATTATAATTCTAATAATAATTATAACCTTTTCCCTATTTCTAACCTTAATGCTCACCTTAACCCCATATCTAACCTTAACCCTAATTCTAACCCTAACATTAAATCTAATTCTAAGTCTAAATATAAGCATAACGTAACCCTAACCATAAGCTTAATTCTAGCCCTAATTTTAATCCTAATTGTAATCCTATCCCTAAACCTAATTCTATTCTAACACTAACTATTTTTTATTTTTTATTATTTTACATTTATTTAAATCTAACTGTAACCCTAACACTATATGCTAATTCTAACCCTAATTGTATTCCTAATCATAAGCATAATTCAAACCCATATTCTAATTCAAATCTTGACTCTAACCCTAATTCAATTATAACCATATTTATAATTCTAATAATAATTCTAACCCTTTCCCTATTTTTAACCTTAATGCTCGCCTAACCCCATATCTAACCTTAACCCTATTCTAACCCTAACATTAAATCTAATTCTAATTTTATTTTTAATAATAATAGTAACATTAAATCCCGACTCTAACCCTAATTCAATTATAACTATAATTATAATTTTAATAATAATTCTAACCCTTTCCCTATTTCTAACCTTAATGCTCACCTTAACCCCATATCTAACCTTAACCCTAATTCTAACTGTAACATTAAATCTAATTCTAATTCTAATTTTAAGCATAACCTAACCCTAACCATAAGATTAATTCTAGCCCTAATTTTAATCCTAATTGTAATCCTAGCCTAAACCTAATTCTATTCTAACACTAACTATTTTTATTTTTATTATTTTATATTTATTTAAAGAACTATTTTTATTTATTTTATTTTTTTACTTGTTTTAGTTTTAGTTCTTAAGTAAATGTTAAAACTATGATATCTTTTTTAAAAATATATACGTAAAAGAGGTTTAATATTTTTCATTGTCTCTTACATATTTTAAAAAAAAAATGTGTGAAAATTATTTATTTATTTTTTACAAACAATAAAATAAAATCATTATATTATAATTTTCATACCATTCAAAATAATAATGTATAAATATTTAATTGAATTAACCTTTTGCTTTATAACTCTAACTAGTTTTATATTACTATTATCATTAATATTTAATATATTACTACTATACTAAGTATAATAAGATTTTATAGTTATTCAATCACTAATATTCAATCTTATATTCTTATCAAATAAAATCTTATCAAATTTGAAAGGAAAAATATTAATTCAAGAAAATCAAAACATAATTATTACAAAACATGAAAAATATGATTGCATTTATTTTTAAAATATTTAAAATGTTTTTATTATATATTATATTTATATAATGTCAATTTAATTTTTAATATTTTATATAGTGTAAATTTAATTTTTAAAATAATAATAATATTATTATATTTATTATATAATAATAATAAAATTAGAAATTATATCAAAATCTTAATATTTAAATTTTAAATTAATTTAATAAAATTATTTTTTATGCATTTTAGTTTAAATTTTTATTAAATTTTATTAATATTTTAATATAAAAAATTTATTAAGTTTTATTAATATTTTAAGTATTTGTATAATTTTAAAATTATAATTAAATATTAAAATTTTACATGAAAAAGTAAAATAAATATAATATTTAATAAAAAACAAAATTAAAATACAATCTTTATCTTTTAAAATAACTTTCATTTAGCATTTAACCTTCATTTAGTATACATTGATTTATATTAAAAAACTCAGGCATCACTGCATCCAAGAAAATACAAAGAAATATTTTACGTGAGTTGATGGGAAAAAAAGAACCAAGGGAAACAGGTCTGTGTTGGATGGAAGGGAGAGAAGAGGCAGATCCATGCCATGCATGGATGCCCCCAGAAATTGTTGCCTCTATAGCCTTTCCCAGAAAAATGTGCTCTACAACTTAAGGGTTTGATATGACCCTTGGCTCATGGGAGTGGGGGAGGCCTAGTCCTCGTCCACGCAAACCCTGTCATGGTGGTGTGTGGTGGTGTACATTGTGTGTGATTTTTGTGTGAGATATTTTTAGTCTCTGCCCTTGCCCATGCAAGGTTGGGTGGTCGGTCTGAAAAATGATGAATCAAGATACGGATCCCCCTGATGGCATGGAGAAAAGGCCAAACCCTGGTGCAGATGAACATTTGCAACCTAAGACATTATGTGACATCGTCATGGGTGAAGAAGTGGCATTTCCAGTCGACATGAGGTTACTATGCAAGAAGGATGGTGCGAAGAAGATGGGGGATGCAAAAGAGGTAAGTGCTCTCCTGGCTCCCCTAAAGTTGACATCATGATTTTGAATGATAAATTGGTAGATGCACTCTATGAGCAAGATAATAAATTGAAAAATGTTGGGATTTTTTTGGTTGTCATGGACATTAACAAGGTCCCAGTGTGGAAATATATGGATGAATGGTTAGCTAATATTTGGGGGAAAAAACTTGGGATCTTTTTCTCATAGCATAGAATGATACAAAAAGGATTGTGTTTGTATTTTTTCTTAGGAACCATGAAGTGCAATGTAAAACACTAAACAAACAATTTTGGAACATAGGAAATAACATTTTTTAGGCCATGGCATGGTCGCTAGAGACCCTAAATGATGAAATACTGGCTTTGTCGAGCCCTAGGTGGTTGGTGGTAAAAAAACACGCTGCCAAGAATTTGGGATTTTATTCCCCTTCTGCTTGAACCTTATGGCAAGGTCCTAAGGATTGACAATACTAAGTCTGATTTACCTCATGCGGACACAAGGGTTCTAGTCTCTATCTTGCCTAGGGTGGATCTGTCAGATTCCCTGCTACTGAAACTAGATAACGGGGATGCCAATTGTGCCCTTGAAGTATTGGGTGGCCTAATTGCTTGTTATCTTTGTAGGAAAAAAGGGAACATAAGGATAAATTGTCCCCTAATCAGCAAGAGAATAAATAGTGAAAAAACACTATCGAGAGACAAAAATAAAACCTTGACAAAGGAAGGACCCCAAAACCCTAACAAATCTAATGAAGAAGAGATTAATCCAAAATCTAATAATATTTTTGCTACTAACGACATCCCAACTATTAATAATGAAAATGGTAAGAGGATCTTTGAAAACTTTGAAAATGGAAAAGTCGTGGGTGGGGATGAAACTCTAATAAATAACGCCAATAATAACAAAGAGGTGATCGAAATACCAAAAGAAATGTTGGAGACTTGGTCTAATGACATGGATGCGAGCTCATTGGGGGATGAGGAACTCTTTGGGTCCTCAAGTCAAGATATGGATTATGATCTAGAAAGTAATTATGAAAGTATGGATATGGATGCCCTAGAGCTGAAGCAATATTTTGAGGTGTTTTATGAGGAAGGTCATAATAAGGCCTGTAGTGAGGGTGATGTTTTTTCCATCTTGCACAAGGGCGTAACTGCTCTTCCCCAAGTTTCATCTTGTGATGATCAAGACCTAACCAACACAAATTATGTTATGGAGGGGGTTGAATGTACCCCAAGCAAACCATATGGTAAAGGCTGGAAAAAAATGCGCAGCAGCTGGAAATGGAAAAATTAAGGAAAAATCCTAAGGATGATGGGGTAGGGGGGGATTCTGGTCCTAAAAATCAGTCATACTTCCTAAAATATTTCAGGATCTACAAAGCAAATCCTAGAAAAATTGGAGAAACAAAACAATTGGAGGTTAGACCCTGCAAGGTCAAAGATATTGTGAATGCCCTAGAAACCAACCTTTTGCTCACATGTACCCAAAATAATATCATTGATGGACTGGTTGCAAGCTAGTTTGTGGTGGGGGAAGGTTCTCAAAGTAGCCCCAAAGGGGAGTGTAATCAGTGCACCAATGGTACGATGGAGGATGTAGGTGAGGGTGAGGTTGGCTCTCTTGGTAACACAAAGGGCCAAGCATGTGAGAATACACTCTCCTACCAAGGAGAGATTGAGATTAATAGTCTAGTAAACCGTGTTGTTCCAAATAGCTCCTTAGGGGACACTAAGCCTTCAAGGGTTATAGGGGAGCCAGCTTCTAAGGGAGTCTTTGAGGGAGAGGCCAAAGCAGAAGTGACTCACAGGCCAAGGGAAAGGCCAAGGAAAGGAACCGAAACTCTAATCCCAGCAGGGAAAGGAAAGCTCAAGCTTCTTTCCAAACAAAAGAGAAAGAAGCTCAATGCGGTTATCTCAAGTCCAATACCCAAAAGGATGGAAGTGGAACAAAAGGTGCCTAAATGTTCTAAAAACTTTAGGCCTGAAAAGGAACATAATCTAAATCTTGGCCCCAATGACTCTTAATTGTATATCTTAGAATGTGAGGGGGTTGGAATCCCCTGATAGGAAGCAAATTGTTAGAAGGTTCCTCAGTCGGTGCAAGGATAAAGATGTGGTGCTACTACAGGAACTTAAAGCAACTGGCTTCATGTTGGAAACCAAGCTTAATTTCATCTAGCGAGAGTCCATCCATTTTTTCACCCAACATGAGAAAGGTAGGGGGCTTGATGTCATCCTTTCTAAAGAATGGGGGCAGTATGTCTCCAAGTATGGGGTTTCCCCATGTAACAGAGTTGTCTGGGTACTACTGAAAAAGGGAGAATTCTCCTTTGGTATCTGCTCAATCTATGCACCAAATGAGTATGGAGAGAGAATCAATGTGTGGAAATGGGTGTGTGAACTAGAAAACATCCCATGGATCCTCGAAGGAGACTTCAATATGATAGAGAACCAATACGACAAGTTTGGTGGGATTGACATGGAATGGAAAGGGAATGAAAAGTACTACTAGTCAAAAATGAAGAGCAAGATCAAGCTGATAGATCCAATGGAGGGGCAAAAAAAGGACTTCCCCAACATATGGTACACTTGGTGCAATGCACAAAAAGGTAGTTGGAGGATTTATTGCAGGCTAGACAGGTTTTATATAAAAAAGGAATTCTTTCTTCCTAACTCTCTTAGAGATGGATGCAAAATTGAAGTGCACCCCTACACTCTCTCAGATCACCACCCCACCAAAATAAGAATTTTACTTAAGAAGGGGCTTGGGGGTGAGAGAATAAAAGGTGGGGGCTTCCTTCTTAACACCAAAATGCTTTAGGATAAGGACTATGCAGATGTTATTAAAACACTCAGAATGATAAAAAAAACTACATGCATAAGAACATAAGTGCCATAGAAGGTGGAACTTGAATTTCAAGGGGTGGAAATCCTTATTCCAGAGAATAGAAAAAAAGAAAGCTATGGACAGTAGGAGAGAGGAAGGTCTACTTCAAGAAGAATTGTTACAAGCAAAATTTGGGCTTCAGAAGGACCCTGGAAATGAGGGGTTAGGTAATAAGTTGGTTCTTGCCAAAGATTCCTTGAGAAGGCTCCAAAACAGAAAAATTTAGGGTCTCAAAGTTATATCTAGGCTCAAATGGCTTGAAAGTGGTGACAAAGGGTCTAATTTTTTCTTCAAGCTCCTTAGAGAGAAAAACTTTAAGGATAATATAGAGCAAGTTCAAGTTGGTGTGGGAACGGTTAGTGACCAAGAAGAAATCAAGGGCCACATTTTTAATTTCTACAAGAACCTATTCTCATCTAAAAATGGTGAGAAAGGTTGCACTAGTGCAAGGAACTTAATCAAAAGTGGCATTCCTAAGAAGCTAGAGGGGGAAGAGGTGGAGAAGTTGGGTCATGAGGTTTCCAAAGAAGAAATAAAAAGGGCAATAGAATCCATGCAGAATGACAAATACCTTGGGGATGATGGTCTCCTAGCAAAGTTTTACAAGGCCTTCAAGGATTGGATAATTGATTACCTCTTCCTAATGTACAAGGAGGCTTTGGAGGTTGGATCCCTGGGGAGTGGTATTAACAAAGGCATTATAAAATTTCTCCCTAAAGAAGGTGACAAGACTCAAATTAAAAAATGGAAACCCATTACCCTATTGAATGTATCATATAAAATCCTTACAAAAGTGTTGGCAAGACAATTTACAAATGTTCTACCTAAACTCATCAGTACCACTCAAACAGGCTTCATTAAGGGCGGGTACATATTGGAGAACCTCATTACTAGTTGGGAAGCACTAGATTGGGAAAATAACTCTAATCAGGAAGCTATTGTCCTAATACTAGATTTCAAAAAGTCTTATGATAGGGTTGAATGGACCTTCATTAGGCTCACTCTTGAGGCTTTTGGCTTCCTTGAATCCTTTTGCAACATGGTAGTCACTTTTTTCAAGGATGCAGTGGCTTGGGTAGATGTAAATGGCTCTCTTACAGAGGAATTTACCCTATAAAGGTCAATTAGACAAGGTTTCCCTTTGGCTCCTATGTTTTTTGTGATTGCTTCAAATGCCCTATACTATGTTCTCGGGACCAATGTGCTCTTACCTACCGTTAGAGGTATAACACTCCCAAACAATGATGAGCTATTGAATTTGAAATTTGTTGATGATACAAATTTATTCCCCTTGATGGAGGAAGAAAATGCCTCTAATATAATGGTGAAACTAAATACCTTTTGTGAAGCCTCTCGAGCAAAAATCTCTCTCCAAATCAATTTTGTTGGGATGGCAGGACAAGCCTCCAAAGTGGGTAAACAAATTTGAAATCCAATGGGGAGGGCCACACAAACAGGTAAGGTACTTGGGCATGCCATTTGCAGTATGCCTAAACTTAAAAGAAATGTGGACTTGGATTAAAATCAGGATTGAGAAAAATATTGAGAGATGGAATAGGCATTACCTCTCACTGGCAGGAAGGGTTCAAATTTTTCAAAAGATACTTTCTTCTTACAACCTGTACTTCGCCTTGGTGTGGTTGTTTAGCAGTTACCAAGTGGATGAAATTCAAAAAAAGATTTGGAGGTTTCTTTGGTCAAATGGGAAGGGCAACAAAAAGAGGAATGCGGTTAAATGGAGTCGGTGCTACCTAAGCAAGGCAGATGGGGGGCTTGGTCTGAAAGACTTAAAAATCCAAAATTCCAAGGCATAGCACTGGCTGCCAAATGGATATTCAAGGCCTTAGAGGGTAATGAGCCTTGGAAAGTGTTAATCAGAAGCAATATCCAAAGAGCAAACCCCAAACATGCAAAAAACTGGAAAAACTTCCCCCTCAGTGACCTTCTTAGTTGTCAACTCCTTATATCCCCCAAAGTCTCAATGGTGTTTAGGAGCATTTGGAAAGCATGGGAGCATGTTAAAGAGTTCATAATTAACTCCCAGTTCTCTCAGGGCAATATTTTTTACACATAAAAGTCTATTTGGTGGAATCTCAAACATAAGGAAAAGCCTTTGGATCTCCTACAGGGATGCTCGGCCAAGAATTGGAACAACAAAGGAATAAAAAACTTCTCAGACATTCTGAAAGATGGTCTTTTGAAAGATTTTGCTCAATTGAGGACTAAATTTAACATCCTCGAAACTCAATGGAGAACCTACTCTATTGTAAGAGAGGCTTGCAAAGGAATGGATTGGCCAGTAAATAGCAGACTTAATGCAGAGCAATTCAAGGAATTTCAATGGACCAATGGTACAATTATTAACAAACTCAATACAAAAACTATCTACAATACTCTCACTAAGTAGTAAGAGACATATGAGCATCTAAACAATAGATGGAATACTAACATTAGCAGCAATGAGTGGTCTAAAATTTTGTTAAATAATTGGTCAAAAACAATTGAGCCAAAGAAGGCTTGCTTCATATGGCTCTTGATCTTTCACAGATTGTCTTATAAAATAAGCTCTAATGACATTGAAATTTGTAGATTGTACAGGGTGCCCAAGACAATAAATCATATTTTCTTTGAGTGTATATATGCAAAAGAGATATGGAATTTTTTTGTCATAACTTAGATGTTTGGAACACTAATGGAAAACTCAGATTGGATAGAATTATTTTATTCAGAAGTAATAAATTTGGCAGGGAACAAACACTATTTTGGTCTTGTGTTTTCACTAAAATTTTGTAGAATATTTGGAAAGCACAAAATGATGAAAGACTTAATGGGAAAATAAGGGAACTTACAGAGTCTACAAAAAGACTCACCTTGCACAATATTGCATTGCAAGTTACCATGACAGTGAAGGTGTCAAAATTCAAGTTCCTCAAGTTGTTGGAGGAAGGTACATTGCAAATAAATCTTTAAGAAGTTAGATTTGGACACACTTGGCAAGCAGGGTAACCAAGCTCAAAAAAAATTCTCCATGCTTTGGAAATATTTCAAAAGGATTTCAATGAAAAGGTGGCCAAGGATGCATAGAAGGAGGACCCTCCACCCCTACTCAAGCCTAAAGACTTCACCAGGGAGGATTTAGAGGCAGCAGAAGCACTGTTGGGTATGAAAAATCTAGTTGGCAGTGAGGAATCAGCCTCTTGATATGGAATAGATGCTTGGGTTTTTTGGGACATGGAATACCTTGTGGATTTGATGGTATGGGTAACCTATGTGCGGATAGATCTTCGGCAGGTAGCAGCATGAGATTTTTTATTGTGGTTAATGGTGGTCATCCAATATGCAATGTTTTGGGGTAGTCTATGGATGTTAGCAGGGAAAAGTTGCAGCAAAAAATAAGTTTAAAACACCCAAAAAAGTCCTTTTGGTGGCTACTCTATATATGAGTATGGTTTTTGTACTAGTTTTCAAAATACGATATTGTATATGTAAAGAAAGCATGGACTAGCGGTATGCTTGTATTGAAAAGAGAAAAGCACCGATGTGCACCTCATCTCTATTTATTTGGAAACACAGAGGCGGAACAATGAGGAGGGTGAATCAAGGTATCCCATAAATTATACTTATTAAGAAACTTATTCTCAGGATCTAATAAATAAACATGAAAGCATAAACCATCACCACATAAAAACACACATAACACCAAGATTTTTTTATGTGGATACCCTGTTAGGGGAAAAACCATGGTAGAGTTTAATCCACAAGATTATACCCTATTAAAAGTATAAAAGTATTATAAATGGAATACACGGCCATTCGGGCACACTACCTAGAGCTCACTACTTAAATACAAAGGCTTAATGCAAGGGAGAGGGCTGCTATCTTACAGTCACATTCAAATTACATTTAGAAGATTTTGAATTGAGAAAATAGTATCTTCTAATGCCTGATTACAGTTCTAGTTAAGCACATAAACACTTTCATCTGCTCACTCTTATGCACACTTTACTTCTACCTTTGAAATATTAGAACGTTATTCACACTTAGCACACAGTATACATCACACACCATACCATCAAATGGCATAAACAATTGATCATATATATTCGCAACTAAGGATAACATCAACTACATGTCAACCCAACAAAATATGAAATTTGTACAAACTGTCAGCCTAAATCAATAAACAATTTATCAATGCGGACCAAACAATGTCGGCCAAAACATAGTAAGGACCCAAAACAACATCCTCAAATATGGAACACCTTCAAAAATTATGCCTTGAAGATCCACAACACGCTACAATCACCCTGTCAGCCATGATCATGAAAAACATAGACTCCTTGGAAGAAAATCACAATCGCTTGAGCACAACAATCAATGCAGATAACCGCGGATAGGCATAATCTAGAAACATCCACAAGCATCATGAATCACCATAGAAGCATCCGCAACAATTCAAATTACTAGAATCACATCATCTTCTTTCGGGAACACCAACTAAAGCAACAGAACAATTGTTAGAACACAAATACTCATAACTCAATCAAATCTTCATGCGAACTTTTGAAACTTTATGTGGATAAACTAGATATACTTGTCAACAAACCCTTTAATCCAAAACCTCTTATCATCAATATACTCCCCATTCCATGATTTCCTACACGCCACTTTGGGTCAGGTTCACGTTGGGTGCCATTCCCAAACTCTATCCAACACTTAAACCATAAGCTTATCACACCCTCCAAATGAGTGTGGCACAAAAACCAATGCACAAATTTTTTTTTTTCCAAACTCAATGACATTTTTCCACAACATCTATTTTCACATTTCATGAAGTACCATATTTTCAATTCATTCAAATTTTCTTCATATTTTCACAAGGCACAAACCAAAAAATTCCCAAATCCACCATTAATTTTTTCTTCAAAACTTATTTTTTGAAATTCAAAAATCTAAAGATACCCTTTTTCTTTAAATGTTCCCAACAACATATTTTTGACATAAAATTCACATTTCACCCATCTCCCAAAAATTTGGGCATTATAACCCAGTATTTTTGAAAAATATCAAATTTTAATTAAAAATCTATACTACACCAATCAAATTGTAAAATAAAAGGAGATGGGAGGATTATACACTCCCTTAATCACTCTCCTATAAACAAATTTGAAGAATAATTCTCAAACAAATTAAAACAAGGAAAATACCTCAATGCCCTTCGAATTTTGAAATGCAAAATTTACCAAACATCTCGCGGGGGTCATGGAGTAAAGCCAAGCCGCGATCCCTTCAGTTCTAGCCCAATGAATCACGACCTTGGCCAATTTCAGCCCGAGTGCACTCCCAATCCAATGGTACACAGTGCTCAAACAAGGGTTTTAGAAACAACAATTTTCCAATTTCACCCATCAAAGATAGAAATAGAAGATGCCTTTTCCTGACGCCCATTTCACAGCTTAATTAAAAGGTGATTAGAAACTCATTTCTACATTTTTGGGAATTCCAAAACTCTCTCAATTTCTCCCAAAACCAATTTGATCATTTAAATCCATTCAAAAACATCTTTTAACATATAATTTATTCATTAAATCCATATAAGCCTATTTTTATTTAAATTTACAAAATACAAAATTTAATCAGGATAATTAAATCAAACACAAATCATAATTCCCAACCCATTGAATTTTTGCAATTAAGTTAAACAATGGATTGATTTCATTTCTTCTTCCATTCTATTTTCCCCTATCCCAAAAAGCAAGAATATTTTAATATTAAATATTTGAATCATTTAAATTCCTAATATTTCAATTGCAAGAAAACATAGGATTGAAACCATCAATTAAATCAAATATTCACTAGTCATTAGCAACATATAGGGATTCCAGAATAACTCCTTAATTGGATCTGTGTTCACATAAGGTCAAATAGGACACATGTAAGAAAGATAATACAACTTGTCTATTACTAAAATTTGACTAAGTTTGAAAAATTATAAGATCTTCCAAAAACTAGAATTCGCATTATAACTCCAAGAGATCTGAAACCACTCTCAAACATCTTGAAACTATATACATGAAATATAACTTAAAGTAGAAGAAAGTAAATGTCCATATGTAAATTTCAACTTATACTTAAATGTTTATTTCATGTATCTAGGGTTGAGGTGTAAGGTTTAGGGTATTCAATTTACAGTTGAGGGTATCAGTATAGAGGCATCATTACATTTGACGAGTGCCAAATTTTGGTGCTCACCAAAAAAAATTTGACAAGACCAAGCCTTAGGCTTGGTCATCAAACCACTTGGCGAGCGCTAAATTTGGTACTCGCCAAATTCTCATTTTGGAAAAAAAAAAATGAATGTGGCATCTTTTTTGTGCCACATCTTTTTGCACTTACCCTGTAACATTCAATGAATATCAACAAGTTCTCCATTCTTTATGGATTCCATGGGAAATATATGGTTATATACCTTCAAAAATACCCTAATAACTACCTTATAAGCAATCCAAAAATAGACACCAAGACAATCGATGGAAATTTTCTTGGCATGGAATTCATCATTTTTTACCATCACCATAAGACCACATTTCTTTGAGGTATTTTTTCAAACAATTCACTGCCTTGTCTATGCTTTTAATTAAACAAAGAAAGTGATGAAAGTGATAAAAAAAACTTCATATTTGTTGTTTCATTTTTAGATGTTGACATTAGACAACCTTGGTGAAGTTCATGGCACGATGGACTATGGAGTTGCTACAACAATATCCAATTTTGATCTTTTGGTAGAGGTATGCTACAAATTAGTAAATTTGACATTATATTTTCTCTTCTATGGTCTATTATTGAGATTTTTCATGATACTTGTATGTAGTTTAATTGCTATCTTAATGGTTGCTACAAGTGCTTGTCACTCTAGATCATCGATGTGCTAATGTTGTGGATGAGCGTGATGATTATTTGTTTGCGGTAAGTGATCGTTTTGTTATATGTCATTCCACAATTCAATTTCTATATATTAACATCATACTTCTCATTATATTAGTTGTGTCTCCAGATGAGTGAAGAGAGGACTAGTGAACGCATTTGAAAGACAAAAGAATCAATAGAAACTCCATCCAACTGACCGTCAAAGGCATCACGTGATATTTTTCCTTCCCCTAGTGGGAAATGACTATGTATTAGGGTTTTTTGTTGTATGCCTATGTGGCATTTTTGAACATATGTTTTGTACTATCGATATATGTGACATTTTATGTCCATATGGCTCTTTTCTAGTAAGCATGTATGACTTTATTGAATATATTGTATTTTATCAACATATATCATTATATAGCCTTACGATTGTTTGATTAATGCAAATCTTATTTACCACTTCTATTCTTGAATGATGTTATCATGTGTATTGTGTAAATTGTATTCTTGAATGTTGTTTTGCATCTTGTTCTTGATTGTTATTGTTGAATATTCACCGATTATTCATCTGATGCTTAAATAATTACTAATGATTTTTATTACATTCAAATTTTCACACATTCCTATAGCTTTCTAACATTCATGACAAATGTTACTGAGTAGACATTTAATTATATAAACACTCCTACAGTTAAGGATAATAAACCTGTTAGCTTCTTTAATAAACTATTCATCCTTCTTCTTAAGTAGGCTAATAATGCATTTCTATATGAGTGTTCCTTTCATGTGTATACAGGTGACTTACGTGCATTCATACTTTGTGACTTACATGTATTCATGTGAATAATTTGTGACACGTTTATTTGTATGTATACTTCATGACTTGTGACTTATGACTTATATGTATTCATGTGAATATTTTGTGACTTACGTGTATTCATATGTGTACTTCATTACTTGCAACTTATGACTTATGTGTATTCAAGTGTATACTTTGTGACTTAACGTGTATTCTAATGTATACTTTGTGACTTACATGTTTTCATGTGTATTCTTTGTATTCATGTTTATACTTTGTATTCATGTGTATACTTTATGATTTATGTGTATTTGAGTACATGCTTCACTTATTCACATGTATGCTTCCCGCTTCGTGTCTCATGTGTATTTATGTGTATACTTCATGTATTACGTGAATCCACAAGTATGCTTCATGCTTCATGTGTATATTTCATGTATTCATGTGTATGCTCCATGCTTCTTGTGTATACTTCATGTGTTCACATGTATGCTTCATGCTTCCTGTGTATACTTCATGTGTTCACCTGTATGCTTCATATTTCCTATGTATATATACTTCATGTATTACATGTATTAATGTGTATTCTTCATGCTTCCTATGTATACTTCATGTGTTCTTGTGTATGCTTGTATACTTCATGTATCCACATGTATTCACGTGTATGCTTCATGCTTCCTATGTATATTTCATGTGTTCATGTCTATGCTTCATGCTTCTTGTGTATACTTCATGCATTACGTGTATTCACATGTATGCTTCATGCTTCCTATGTATACTTCATGTATTATGTGTATTCATGCATTATTCATGCTTCATGTGTATACTTCATGTGTTCACATGTATTCACATTATTGCTTCATGCTTTATGTGCATACTTCATGTGTTCACATGTGTGCTTCATTCTTCATGTGTATACTTCATGTATTCACGTGTATGTTTCATGCTTCTTGTGTATAATTCACGTATTACATGTATTCACGTGTATGTTTCATGCTTCCTATGTACACTCCATGTGTTCATGTGTATGCTTCTTTCTTCCTGTGTATACTTCACATATTATGTGTATTCACGTGTATGCTTGATGCTTCCTACGTATACTTCATGTGTTCACATGTATGCTTCACGCTTCTTGTGTATACTTCACGTATTACGTGTATTCACATGTATGCTTCATTTTTTCTATGTATACTTCATGTGTTCATGTGTATGCTTCATGCTTCCTATGTATACTTCATGCATTACATGTATTCACGTGTATGCTTCATGCTTCTTATGTATACTTCATGTATTACGTCTATTCACGTGTATGCTTCATGCTTTTTGTGTATACTTCATGTGTTCATGTGTATGCTTCATGCTTCCGGCACAATGTAGTTCAGAACACTCTTGCATGTTTAAGTGTGAAATAGGACCTTTCCTAGCATAAACCTACTCATTTCAACATGTTGGACTGTCGGTATGGTCACACAATGAACAAAACGAAAGTTACACCACCTTGCAACTTTACACTACATGCATCTGACATTTTTTCCATCAACTGAAATCTTGACACCATAGGCAAACAACTCAGACATATCAAAAACCAAGAGATTTTATTGTAGAGAGGCCCTATGTGGTCCCGTACCTTTAGATGGAATGTTTCTAAGTGTCTTGGTTTCTAAGTAATGTTCGTCAAAGTTTGTTGTCTTTTTGCACTTTGGTCTCAAAAGAGATATTGTTGGTGCATTGTAGCTCGAACCACTCCGGCATGTTTGGGTGTGAAATAGGACCATTCCTAGCATAAACCTACCCATTTGGATGTGTTGAAATTTTCAATTTTCCCGTACGACAAATAGAATGAAATTTTCACCACCTTGCAACTTTACACTACATGCATTTGATGTTTTTTCCCTCAACTGAAATCTCGACACCACGAGAAAACAACTCGGACATATCAAAAATTGAGAGAGGTTATTATAGAGGGGACCTACATGGTTCCATACCTTTATACAAAATGTTTCTAAGTGTCATGATTTCTGAGTAACATCTTTTCAAAGTTTGTTATCTTTTTGCACTTTGGTCTCTTAAGATATCGTCGATGCATTGTAGCTCGGCCACTCTGGCATGTTTGGGTGTGAAACAAAACCATTTCTAGTGTAAACCTACTGATCTAGACATGTTGGAACTGTTAGTTTGGTCATACAATGAACAAAATGAAAGTTACACCACCTTGCAACTTTACACTGCATTCATTTGATGCTTTTTCCATCAACTGAAATATTGACACCACAAAACACAACTAACATAAAAAAATAGGTTCATATGAGATTGTTTTTAGGCTTGGGATGATCTTGTCTCATATACCTTGAGCATTTGAAAAGTGAGCCTCACACTTTTTATCAAGGCTTTCAAGTGAAGAAAAACCATAATGGTCTACCTAAGCTATGGACATCCATGTAGATTCTTCAATTGGTCTACCTTCCCTTTTTTTCTATCTCTTCAACTTGCCATTCTAGCATGATCTAGTCAAGCTTTATATTAATTCCTTTAGTGTTCTCTCCATGATAAGAATACAAATCTGAAATAATAAATATAGGTGATTCCCAAATCCTTTAGGTAATTGAATTTCATTATCCCACATGGTTAAAATTTTATTTTTCTTCAACTTTTATGTGTTCTTTGCAGAATTTTTCTTTCTCAAATAAATTATGACTAAGTTTCCAAATCTCATATTCTTTATAGTTTATACCAACTTATTTAATCTGCATATTACTTGTATTTTCTATTCATTTTGTCCACCTATCTTCTTATCTTTTGGTGTAATTTCTTCACATTTTTTGCATAATATTTTGATAGTACAATTACTTTGTGTTCTCCAATCAATTCTCCTAATTTTGAATTTGCTTCTTTTTGAATTTTCCATACACAATTAAAAATGGTGATCTTCCTATACTCATACTAAATTTTTGTAGGAAGAGTCAATTTCCAATAATGTCGAAAGAAGAGGTATAAATCTATGAAAGAATGTGATTTAAAAAAATTGAAACTTTATAATATATGTTCTTTTATCATTTCCATATGAGTTAGAACACAAGATAATGATGCATATTTTAATAACCAAAAAAAGTGATCAATAACATGATTTTACAAATTCAATGTACATACTATCAAATCAATTCAATGAACCATATGGGTCTACTCTAGTCTTTATTGTGTCAAGTATTGCCTCGTGGTCATACTCATGCACCTTCCACAAGTTCTTGTTCGCTTGCATACCCCGATATTTGATCAAATGAATGTTGGTTGTCACAACAAGTTTGGATTAGTGAATAATCTTTTGATGTGTGTTGAAGTCCTCAAACAACCAAACTGAAGCATTCTTAACTGGGTACCTTCTAAGCCATGTTCCAGTAACAACCATCGAACTTGTAGGA